>CM032894.1:28262506-28366962 GCA_019176425.1 Megalops atlanticus | reverse complement strand
AAGTGAAAGTACAACATGAAAATATAATTCCACTGTGCGTTGTTTGATTTGGCTCAAACTTCATGGGTATATTCAATTATGGGACAAAATCACATGCACATACCAATTCTGATTCATTGTCATAGCGCCACCTACTGATAGCAGGAAATGAGGTATTTATAACAAACTTTTGAATGTTCCTCTAACAGGCCTCATCAGATTCATTCTAAATTTGGTTGGTATGAGGGCTACACCCTTGGTGCTTGGGCCCGTTCATCGCTGCTTGCAGCTATATTCTTCTTCTTCTTCTTCCACCAAATTTGGGGACGCTTCTCCTCCCACAATTTTCGAGATATCCACCCCAAACCAACTGTAATCCATCCGCTCTGACACCGAGCGGGTTGCTTGTATACAGCTACCCGCACTCGTTCTCCGGTTTTTGTCGTGTTTTCATCCCTTTTTTCCCATAGACTCCCATTCATTTTCAAAATCACCCCCCTCACCCTTCATGGCCTTCCCACTCGCTCACTTTTCACCCCAGAGCCACCATACCTCACATGTTGCCTCGGGACAAATCACCCAACACTCATCTAAGACCATTTTGACCCGCACTCGTCTTTTCCTCATATTATTAATCAGTTTTTTTACTCATTTATTCATCCCTCCATCCTGCCATTGACTTCAATTCATTTTTCAAAGTCTTGCCGCTTGGTCACCTTTCGGCCTACGGTCACAATACCACATATGCTGCCTCAGGTCATGCCACCAAACACTCATTGAAACCCATACTGACCCGCACTCGTCTTTTACTCGTTTATTCATCCCTCCATCCTCCCATTGACTTCAGTTCTTTTTTCAAAGTGTTACCACTTGGCCACCATTTGACCAATAGCCACAGGACCTGATATGCTGCTTTGGGTCATGTGACCCAACACTCACCAAAGGTGGGTGTGTCCCTAGCAACCATATTGTTTACTGTAGCAACTGCCTAGCAACCACTTAGTAACACCCTACCAACCGCCTAGCAACAGCCTAGCAACCACCTAGCAACCACTTAGCAACGCCCTTGCAACGCCTAGCGACCATATTGTTTACCCTAGCAACACCCTAGCAACCACTTAGTAACACCCTAGCAACCGCATAGCAACACCCTAGCAACCAACTAGCAACCACTTAGAAACACTTTGGCAACCACCCAACAACGCCCTAGCAACCAAGTGGCAAACACTTAGCAACACTTTGGCAACCACCCACCAACGCCCTAGTAATGCCCAGCGACCATATTGTTTACCCTAGCAACCACTTAGCAACACCCTGGCAACCACCCAGCAACACCCTAGCAACCAAGTGGCAACCACTTAGCAACACTTTGGCAACCACCCAGCAACATCCTAGCAATGCCAAGCGACCATATTGTTTACCTTAGCAACCACTTAGCAACACCCTGGCAACTGCCCAGCAACGCCCTAGCAATGCCCCAGCGACCATATTGTTTACCCTTGCAACCGCCTAGCAACCACTATGCAACACCCTAGCAACCGCCTAGCAACCACCTAGCAACCACTTAGAAACACATTGGCAACCACCCAGCATCGCCCTAGCAACGCCCAGCGACCATATTGTTTACCCTAGCAACCACTTATCAGCACCCTGGCAACCGCCCAGCAACGCCCTAGCATTGCCGCAGCGACCATATTGTTTACCCTAGCAACCCCCTAGTAACCACTTAGCAACACCCTAGCAACCACCCAACAACGCCCTAGCAACCAAATCATATACCTTAGTAACCATCTAGCAACACCCTAGCAACCACCTTATATACCTTAGCAACCACCTAGCAACATCGTAACAACCACCTAGTAATGCCCTGGCAACCACCTAGCAACAGCCTAGCAACCACTTAGCCACATCCTGGCGATCGTCTCATATACGTTGCCATGTTTTCGCTGCCGGGTTGCAAGCACACTGCATTTTCTTCAGGAAATGCACTTTTCTAGTTTCATTCTTTTTCTTCTTCTTCTTCTTCTTATTCCACCAAATTTGGGGACGCTTCTCCTCCCACAGTTTTCGAGATATCCACCCCAAACCAACTGTAACCCGTTCGGTCTGACCCCGATCGGGTTGCTTGTATACAGCTAAGCCGTACCCGCACTCGTTCTCTGGTTTTTGTCATTTTTTCATCCCTTTTTTCCCATAGACTCCCATTCATTTTCAAAATCACCCCCCTCACCCTTCGTGGCCTTCCCACTCGCTCACTTTTCACCCCAGAGCCACCATACCCTCACATGTTGCCTCGGGACAAATCACCCAACACTCATCCAAGACCGTTTTGACCCGCACTCGTCTTTTTGTCATTTTTTTAATCGTTTTTTTTACTCATTTATTCATCCCTCCATCCTGCCATTGACTTCAATTCATTTTTCAAAGTCTTACCATTCAATCACCTTTCGGCCTATGGTCACATTACCTCACATGCTGGCCCAGGTCATGCCACCCAACACTCATTGAAACCCATACTGACGCGCACTCGTCTTTTACTCGTTTATTCATCCCTCCATCCTCCCATTGACTTCAATTCATTTTTCAAAGTGTTACCACCTGGCCACCATTTGCCCAATAGCCACGGGAGCTGATATGCCGCTTTGGGTCATGTGACCCAACACTCACCAAAGTGGGTGTGTCCCTAGCAACCATATTGTTTACCCTAGCAACCACTTAGCAACACCCTGGCAACCACCCACTAACACCCTAGCAACCAAGTGGCAACCACTTAGGAACACTTTGGCAACCACCCAGCAACGCCCTAGCAATGCCCAGCGACCATATTGTTTACCCTAGCAACCACTTAGCAACCACTTAGTAACACCCTAGCAACCGCCTAGCAACACCCTAGCAACCACTTAGCAACGCCCTTGCAATGCCCAGTGACCATATTGTTTACCCTAGCAACCGCCTAGCAACCACTTAGTAACACCCTAGCAACCGCATAGCAACACCCTAGCAACCAGCTAGCTACCACTTAGGAACACTTTGGCAACCACCCAGCATCGCCCTAGCAACGTCCAGAGACCATATTGTTTACCCTAGCAACCACTTAGCAACACCCTGGCAACCACCTAGCAATGCCCAGAGACCACGTTGTTTACCCTAGCAACCACTTATCAGCACCCTGGCAACCGCCCAGCAACGCCCTAGCATTGCCCCAGTGACCATATTGTTTACTCTAGCAACCCCCTAGTAACCACTTAGCAACACCCTAGCAACCACCCAACAACGCACTAGCAACCAAATCATATACCTTAGTAACCATCTAGCAATGCCCTAATAACCACCTTATATACCTTAGCAACCACCTAGCAACACCCTAGCAACCACCAAGTAACGCCTTGGAAACCACCTAGCAACAGCCTAGCAACCTCTTAGTAACACCCTAGCAACCAACTAGCAACCACTTAGCAACACTTTGGCAACCACCCAGCAACGCCCTAGCAACGCCCAGCAACCATATTGTTTACCCTAGCAACCACTTAGCAACACCCAGGCAACCACCCAGCAATGCCCTAGCAATACCCAAGCGACCATATTGTTTACCCTAGCAATCCCCTAGCAACCACTTAACAACACCCTAGCAACCACCTTATATACCTTAGCAACCATCTAGTAACACCATGGCAACCACCTAGCAACAGACTAGCAACCACTTAGCTACATCCTAGCGATCGTCTCATATACGTTACCACGTTCTCGCTGCTGGGTTGCAAGCACACTCTGCATTTTCTTCAGGAAATGCACTTTTCTAGTTCTTTAGTTTTATCCTTCTTCTTCTTATTCCACCAAATTAGGGGACGCTTCTCCTCCCACAGTTTTCAAATATCCACCCTACACCAACTGTAACCCGTCTGGTCTGACCCCGATCGGGTTGCTTGTATACAGCTAAGCCGTACCCGCACTCGTTCTCTGGTTTTTGTCATGTTTTTCATCACTTTTTCCCCATAGACTCCCATTCATTTTCAAAATCACCCCCCTCACCCTTCGTGGCCTTCCCACTCGCTCACTTTTCACCCCAGAGCCACCATACCTCACATGTTGCCTCGGGACAAATCACCCAACACTCATCCAAGACCGTTTTGACCCGCACTCGTCTTTTTGTCATTTTTTTAATCGTTTTTTTTACTCATTTATTCATCCCTCCATCCTGCCATTGACTTCAATTCATTTTTCAAAGTCTTACCGCTTGGTCACCTTTCAGCCTATGGTCACAGTACCACATGTGCTGCCTCAGGTCATGCCACCAAACACTCATTGAAACACATACTGACCCGCACTTGTCTTTTTGTCATTCACTCATCCGTCCATCCTCCCATTGACGTCAATTTGTTTTAAAAGTCTTACCACGCGGTCACCTTTTGGCCTACAGTCACAGTAAGTCACATGTCGGCTCAGGTCATGCTACCCAGCACTCATTGAAAGCCATATTGACCTGCACTCATCTTTTTGCCGTACACTCATCCCTCCATCCTGCCATTCACCTCAGTTCATTTTTCAAGATCTTACCGCTCAGTCACCTTTGGCCCGACAGCCACCGTACCACATATGCTGGCCCAGGTCATGCCACCCAACACTCACTGAAACCCATACTGACCCCGCACTCGTCTTTTACTCATTTATTCATCCCTCCATCGTCCCATTGATTTCAATTCATTTTTCAAAGTCTTACCATTCGGTCACCATTTGCCCAATAGCCACAGGACCTGATATGGTGCTTTGAGTCATGTGACCCAACACTCACCAAAGGTGGGTATGTTTCTAACAACCATGTTGTTTACCCTAGCAACCGCATAGCAACCACTTAGTAACACCCTAGCAACCACTTAGCAACACTTTGGCAACCACCCAGCAACGCCCTAGCAACACCCAGCGACCATACTGTTTACCCTAGCAACCACTTAGCAACATCCTGGCAACTGCCCAGCAACGCCCTAGCAATACACCAGCGACCATATTGTTTACCCTAGCATCCGCCCAGCAACCAATCAGTAAGACCCTAGCAACTGCCTAGCAACCTCCTAGCAACCACTTAGCAACACCCTAGCAACCACCCAACAACGCCCTAGCAACCAAATCATATACCTTAGTAACCATCTAGCAACACCCTAGCAACCACCTTATATACTTTACCAAACACCTAGCAACAGCCTAGCAACCACCTAGTAACGCCCTGGCAAACACATACCAACAGCCTAGCAACCACTTAGCCACATCCTAGCGATCATCTCATATACATTACCATGTTTTCACTGCCGGGTTGCAAGCACACTCTGCATTTTCTTCAGGAAATGCACTTTTCTAGTTATTAAATTTAATCATTTTTATTATTATTTTACATGTTGGTTAAGTGAGGAGTTTTAGTAATTATCGTCATTTGTGTTCGGTATTCAGATTACCGGGCAATAAACAAGGGGCGTTAATTTCTAAGACCGCTGGGTTCAGACCATTGAATATTTATTAAATCCTCACTTCCCCGACAACATTAAATTAAGCTACTCCTTTCTCACTCACAATGTATTTAAGGTGGCTTGTGCCTTTTCTAACTCATGTTTTTGTGTAATGTACAGTTTTTGAATTAACATTTACAATTCTGAAGAAACTGCGATGAAATGCCCATAGACTTACCATGGGGCTGCCAACCTGTACAGACTGTATTTTATGTATTTCAGTAAAAAAAAATCACTCAAGTTTAGCTGTTTAGATTTTGACATCACTTGGACATAGTTCGTGAGAATCACCCAACCAGTATATACCACATTCACACTTTTTACTTAATCCAAAGTATATTACGTTAATCTAACAAATAGTAATCTAACAAATTACATTTTAGGGCAAGTATTCTGTAATCTGTAGTGGAATACATACTAAAAGTAGCCCGCCCAAGCCTGGTCAGAGATGAATGCTTCAAACATGGGGGTAATTTGGATGGAACAGGAATCTCCAAGAGGGACTCATAGGAGCTCTCAAGTAAGTGTCTTGAGAAGATATGAGCAGAGAGGTGACACCCCAGCTCATTTCCTGTGGCTGATCAGCCCAGCTGGTATTCCCTGATGTGGGTAGTTGTCTGTTTTCTTGGGACAAGGTGCTGTGGTCAGATTCCTCTGGTGCCCTTTTATGCCTCTCAAGAGTTGGGGCTTTGCTTGAGCCTTTTGGGGGTTTGGAGTCTACTGGAGATAGAGATTGACTGGAGCCCTGTGGGGGAGAAACCTGGAAAGAAGGATCCCCCCATTCTCACTACATATTCAACACAGCTCCTAATTCAGGCCCTGGTCCTCTCACATGTGGACTACTGTAACTCCCTGATTGCTTGCCTTCCTGCATGTGCAATCAAACCTCTACAACTAATGCAAAATGCAGCTGCATGACTTGTCTACACTCTCTCTAAACATAGTCAAGTTACTCCCCTCCTCATCTCACTTCACTGGCTTCTTGTTATTGCTCACATCAAGTTCAAAACCTTGGTGCAGGCATACAGGACAGTGACTGGGACAACCCCTCTTCAAACAAGATCACTGCGCTCTGCATTCACAGGGCAACCGACTGCCCCAACCCGACGGGGTCGCTTTTTCTGTCATGATCCCTGTCTGTACTGGTCCCTGTTGGGAATTTTCTCCCTTCGTGGAACCAAGTCGGGACCGGCGAAGTAACACGCTGATGACCACTTTTCAATTGAAAAGCTTTATTTCGATGCGCAAAGGGAGACTCGCGTGGGAGCACAGCGACAGTGCGGTCCGACCGAGATCTTCAACATAATGGTTACAAATGAGGGTTTAAGTACCTTGTCCGCGGTATAACCAAATGGCAGGTGTGAGCATTCCCATCGTGGAGTGCATATCACACCTTGATGTCCTGGGGACACCCACTGAGTCAGCTACCGGGGACATCCCTTTGAACCCTATATGTGGCCGGTTATCTCTAATGGACAAAAGGCTATTGCAGAGTGTGTGTGTGGGAACGTAAACATAAAATGTAGTTTAAACAAAAAGCTATTTAAATAGAATGTAACTGATTCAAACCTATCATCCCTCAGTGGTGGAATGAACTTCCCATGGGGGTTAGTACAGCAGAATCACTGGCCATCTTCCAACGCAGACTGAAGACCCACCTCTTCTGACTGCATCTCAGTTCCACTTCTAATACCTGCTTACGAATTTGTGTTCTAGGACCTGTTGTAGTATACTTGGCTTTTGTCACAGTGCACAAGTTAACTTGTGGTAGGGCTTGAATTGTGTTATGCTCACACTCACTGGTCAGGGAGTGTTGTGAGCCTGGTCTGACACTTGTTGCTTGTTTAAACTGAATGGATACACTTATGTTTTATTGCGATGGAAGTCACTCTGGATAAGAGCGTCTGCTAAATGCATGTAATGTAATGTAGAACCTACTTGGGGTTCGTTGGAGCCCTCTGAAAGAGAGGCCTAGATCGGGTCCTTGGGTGGTGAGACATGCTCTTCATGGTCAGGGTCAACAGGCCTTTCGCAGGGTATCATTTGTTCCATTTGCAGCATTCCTACATGGCTACCTCGAGTTTAATTTTCCCCTTTTAGGCGGTTGGAGTAAGCCTGTGGGTAGTCCCTGAACTTATGGTCCATGGAGCTGCACAGACTGCACCCTTTATGTTCAGAACAGCTTCAGTCCTTCTTGGAATGCTGTTATACAAGTATTTAACTGTTTCTAGTGAGATATTGGAGTATTATTCAAGAAGGGAAGCCTCCATGTCTTTCAGAGATGAAAACGGTGGAAACTTACTCTGCACTCCACATTCTAGAAGTTCCAATAAAAGTTGAATAACGCTTAGATCTAGATCTGAATTTGGTCACTTAAGGTGTTTGACTTCGGCCTGGTATTCATGAAACCACATTTGAATCCATTTAGCTGTGCTTATGGGGGTGTTATCTTGGAATATGGGAACATCTTGGCATCTTGAGGAAACAATGGTTTCACGACAAGGTGCGAAGGTTGCCTAAAATTGCTTTTTATTATTCTGTCCTAATGCGGCATAATATTCACACCCAATGACTACCACAAAATGGCTGCCCATACCATCCATACCATGTTTAACAGTTGGGAACAAGCAATGTGTCAAAGGCATCCTCTGGCTTACTACAAACATAAATCTGTTCAGATACAGGAAAAAAGTTTTAAAAAACTACAGGTTTTCTACTCATTACAGCTGGTTATGCATAGTTTTTCCTTTGGCGTTGGTTAGAAGTGGTTTCTGAATGGAAGCTCTACCAAAAAATTTTAGCAACTATCTTGTAAAGTGTCTGTCTATCCCTGTTGGTGAGCTTTGGCCTACAACTACTACTCCTCTTTCCTGATGCAGTTCTTCCTTGTTTAACACATGCCATGATTTTCAGCACTGTTCACCTTGACACACTGAATAATTTTGCTATTTCTGTGACTAACACACCTGCCACTCAAGTATTAATAGACCACTTTCAAAATTTATTCGGTCTCTCATGTTGCTTCCAAAAGTCACACATTAAAATGTTGATATTAAAATTTCCTGTATGGTAGAAACATATTGGTAATTTGTATTGACATTAATATGAAGTAGACTGCTTTTTAATCACAATTTAGCTTCAGAAATGCAGGCCCTTTTTCACTTGGTGTTTCCATTACTTTGCCTACCAGCTGTATGTTGTAATACTTTTTTTTTTTTAATCGGAGGAGAGTTAACACGCACGCATACAAAATTTACTTAAGTTTATTCACAGGACCTAAAAAATACATACAGGTTCGACACAAACCTAATAGCCGCAGAATCACTAATCCGCATACAAGACACCCATGCTCCCACATCAAACCCAACCTAATCTGTTCCTCTCTATGGCCATTTTATTCTAGGGGGAAGGGACTGGCCATTAACCCCGGCCAGGGGCTAACTCACCTTAGTCTACTCAGTGCGGTTAATCCCTTAAATGTCCAAGCCAAAACGGCATACTACACGCATACTTGCTAACATCGGCTCAAAAAGGGAGTACTGGTTCAGCCCGTCAATGTCTCTCAATTTTCCGCAGAGCAGAGCGAAACAGATTCATTTCCCGAGCTCTGCCCTTTTTATACCACCCCTCTCACTCCACCAGCAGTTAAACATCACGATTTCAATAAGCCACAGGTGTGCCACCAACCTGCGGCTTACGGCAATCTCAGTTCATCACTAGGGGCGTGATCGACGTGGCCAAGAAACAGCGTTCACTACAATATTTATACGTGTACATGTCAACAGCTGGAAAAAGTGCATTTATGGGACATGCAGTCCCCTAGCTCCATCCAAGGGAAGAAGTACTCACTAAGTAAATGTCACTGCTGACAAGGTATAGGTTATGCCAGCAGCCAGTGTTGTGACTCCTACACAGGGTTCCTACACATTTTCCATTTCAAAATTCCACACTTTTCCAGACTCAAATTTCCAGACTTCTCGTTAGATTTTTCAGACCATATTTGACATCTGAGTACAAATAGCTAGATGTTTATTATGTAAATAAGTGGTTTTAAAATCCAACATGGATGTTACATTCTATGTACATTCTACTGTTAACATGTATGTTACATGACTATGTATGCTATTATGTTGCCAAATAATTGGACGACATTCCACTGTCAAACATCTCCACCTAAAGAGGAAGTAAACTAACCGGTGTTAATTATACTCTTATTTTCCCTTAACATACTGAATATTTTAGTCTCTTTCATAAAGAACTGAAAATGAGTTGAAAAAAGTTAAATAATTTAATTTTCATGGCGTCTGTGCAGCCTTGTTTATTCACTGTGTCCATGGAAACAATGAACACAGCTGTATGGTTTCCTTGCGCAGAAAAGATAGTCCATTTATTTTTCTGATAACTACATTACTGCATAACTCAAATGTTCAGACAAGCTTAATATTTGCTTATTTGTGATGCTATGGACTGTATACATGCAATTCAAAGATATTGCTGCATCAAACTAATTTGGTCACAGATGTCCAGATTTGGTACGATTATAAGGCACTTGGGGCAGAGCTGTTTTGCAGGCTGTGATATACAGGCGTAGAGGCAGCTCTGCGTAGGAGTGCGCGTTATATTTTAGAAAACAGAATAGGGGCAATAGTCTGGAAACACAAATATTTTTCCAAACTCTTTTCTATTTTCCATACTTATTCAGACCTGGAAATTACTGAAATCAAATTACATACTTTTCCATACTGCGTAGGAACCCTGCCTACAACAGCTGCAGCCCTGAACATAGAATGTGAATCAATACATCCAGCAGAAATGCTCCTAAGCATTGATGGACAATCCAACAAATTCATGATGGATGTGGAGGCCTTCACTTGGAGACAAAACAGGGCACAAAATGGGTGACAGATGTTGTTTCCACCAGCTAATTAGCTGAGACAATAGACCCTTTTTGGACTTATCACCAGAACTTTTCCCTATGGTACCATTTATTTGTATTACAGTGTACTGAGTGTCAGTTGGGCGTTCAACTTTTGGCATGTTTTGAATCAGTGGTTGGCATGGATGTTTTTCATATTTTTTTACTCTTGCAGTTTTCAATTACTCAAGCATATGCACCACTGGAGAAAATGCACTTCAGTAATTACATGATGCTAACATTTGGCTTATTTTGGTTAGAAATAGTGTCTATTTGCAATGGGAAAGGAAAGTTCAGGGCATTTTTTAAACTTTGGTGGTATGGTGATGGAGAATGTGAAGCGAGGCAGTCCTAAGTGTCAAGCACAGAGAAGCAAAGTCAAATTGATTTTGACTTTGGGAAGCAACCAACTGGCTCTGTAGAGGCTTGAAAACACAAGTTCTTAGCATGTTTTTTTTTTTGTTCTACTTGCTACTACCATCTCCTCCTCCCCCCTCCCAATCACTCCTATGCTGAACACAAAGTATTTTTATTCAGTTATGTGCAGTTGATTAAACAAATATGCAATGTAGGCAACAAAAGGGGTGCACTGTATTGTGAGGTTTTACAATATATATATATATGTATAAAAAATACAATGGGAAAACAGGTATTACACTGAATAAAAATATGCACATTTCAGAATTTTAACACAGATTTATTTAGCATATTTAAAAAGTTCCCTGCACACACATATTGAATTATGCAAATGAAACATACATCTACATTATCCAAGATAAGCCACAAGTCTCTGAAGTTTGTCACAATCCTTCACCACAGCTGGAATAGAGGACAGGGTCTGTAAAAACAGGACAGTATGAAAGATGAAATCTGTCTCTAACACTGTAAACAAACTGTAACATCTTGGCCACTCTTGCGTACCACAGATTTTTAGATGTGCATTTAGGTGCTCCACTGTGAAAACACCATTTGTTTTGCCAACAACTCAAAACCAATCCAAACAAAAACCAAAGACCACATCTTTGTTCCAGGACACACCTTATGCCTTGCTCCTGGAACCCAGGGTTGTAATTGAGTCACATACCTCAAGTCCAAGTCGAGTCTCAAGTCTCCATTGCTCGAGGCCAAGTCCAGGTCCAAGTCAGTAGTGTTCAAGTCCAAGTCCATGTCCAAGTCCGTGTCAGTAGTGTTCAAGTCCGAGTCCCTGTTGCTAGAGTCCAAGTCCAAGTTTGAGTCAAAGTGTCAGAAATAAATGTTATCAAATTAAATAAATCTAGGGTAAAGAGGACAGGATTTTTTTTTTAACCTTTTACACCATAAAGACTTTTAACAACTTCAGGTTTTTATTGATGGACTTCACTTCCAATGTATGTAATCCTCGGACAGGCCATTTCACTTGGAAAATGAACTGTTTTGTCATTTCTCACTTTTTTGCAGAAAAGCGATCTTGAAAAGGTAAACTTTGCCTCAGCTTGACAGCGAAATAAAACTCAATGAGTGTGAAAAAGTCACTTTAGTCATCCAGAGAGGAGAGGGGGAAGTTCTTTACTTTTCATTTTGTTGGAGCTTCACATAAAACGCTGGAATGTGGTAATAATCAGAGAAGGACAGCAGAATGCAGTCAAGATGACGCTCCTTAACCGATGTTCATGGGGAAAAACAAAATACTGCAATCTGTTGATAAAACTTTAGTGAAATAAAATAATTGCAGCAATTTGCTTCTTCTACAGAGGTTAGAATGATTACGTAAGGCTTAGCTGGGAGGAGAATGCGCTGATTGGTGACGACACAGATGGCGGAACTTCTGGACTGGACAATCTGCCTGTCACCATTTCTCTCTTCCATCAACAACACAGGCAGAATGAAAGCGCAACAGGTGGGTCACATATTTGCGTCCAAGTGCTTAGTCGCAAACTGTTGAGTCCGAGTCCAAGTCCTAAATTCTCAAGTCCAAGTGACTATCATGATGACTTGAGTCCAAGTCACCAAAAATGCAACTCGAGTCGAGTCCTGGACTCAAGTACTACAACACTGCTGAAACCTCAACCGCCTGAGCAGGAGTGTAGCAGTTATAGATCAACAATAAAGTTGATGCCTGTGCGATGAAGCTGCTAAAGCTCTTTTGTTTACTATTCTGTTAATTATGTGGTTATTCTGATGGTTCTTTGGTAGGGACTTTATGCTGAGATTAAGAAATCTTATCCTTATGATCATTTCAAAAGCCATACACACTTGTGTCTGATTGTGTACTTGTCAGTTTTAGTTGGACACTTCATTACACATCTTGCTTGCTAGTCTGTACCATGGTCCTTATGTTTATGTTATATTACATTATTGTCATTTATAAGACACTCTTACCCAGAGAAACTCACATAAGTTGCATTTTACATGTTATCCATTTATATAGCTGGATATTTACTATGGGTTAAGCACCTTGCCCAAGGGTACTGGAGCAGTGCTCCAGCGGGGGATCGAACTAGTAACCTTATGGTTACGAGTCTGGCTCCTACATGCAATCAGCATCCAACCATGAATGCCTATTAAGTTTCTTCTAAATAAAGGTATCTTCCAAAGGAACATATGTTGTACTTCTGTGATCAAGCACAGTGAAGGATGTACTTTGCCAATGTAACTGAGGTGTAATGGAGCAATGTACTTTGGATATATCAATGGAGGTTTTGATGAAGTTAACTGACATACTATGAAATTATTCCTTAAACCATTCTCACCCATTTTCTCCTTCCTCAAAACAGCTGCAAGAGTATGACGTGTATATGGTTCTGGTATCATGCAACATGGTGTTAGATAAGGAGTTGACATTAAAACAAGTTTGACAAACCATAATATATACTGTAAATACTATACCACACTATTTAAATGTACATACAGTCCTATACAACCTACAGAGCATTTTTATGTCTAGTGCATCTTTTCAGCCAGTTATATCCCTGTGGGACCTGCAGGAGAACTCCCATTTCCAATACGCCAAGAGAGATCCACAGCTCAGAATAATCAAAGCTTCTTATAGGATGATGGAAGGGGGCTCCCTTAGAGCAATAACTTTACAAATTGGGATCTGGCAGCCTCAAGGCTGATTCATGCTTCAAATCTAAATTTGAACACAAGTGCTTCCACAGACATGCCAGCACCATCAGTTATCTGAAGAACCTTCACGGTTTTTTGCATTTTCACAGTGAATGTGGCTGTATGTACAAATTGCAAAAACGGTTAGTTCTAACCCAGTGTTTCTATTGGCCAATTTGTGTTCTAGCCCTGACAGTATTCATCAAATAAATTAATCATTGAATGCTGCCATCTTGTGGCAAACTGCATAGCAGTGCAACCCTCCATGCGAATGACTGATGTGGATGAAATGATATCAAGTTTGTTCAATCGACAGTAATGCTAGCACTGACCATAAACATAAAATCAGACCTGAAATTGGCCTTATGGAAGAAAGAGCTCACTAATCTAATAAGGCTAAAGCAAAGAGTGCCTTCATGGTTTGCATTTCAGATATTGCTGTAATACAATTATTTTTGAAAATTGAGGAAATAATTCAATCAGTGTACACTATATGATTAAAAAAACTAACATTATAAGGAGTCTAGAAGTGATTGTGTATGTTTCAATATTGAGTCAATGTAAATTATTGCAGATTGTTAGGAGTCTGTATCCCCTGTGAAATGCTTTGTTTCTTAAGTTATAACATGTGTACAGTACATGCAACTTCAGTTGCGCATTAGTTGCTCAAGTGTAACATCAGCCTTAAGTAACAGGGAACAGTCTCAGACAATGTCTTGCAGCTACTCAACTTGTTTTTGGAGGAATTTGGAATTTTCAGCTTGTTGAATATATATTTAACAAGTTGAAAATTATATAAGCAGGGTGGGAATAGTAAGCTTTAAAAAGCTGCATACCATCATTCTGTACTATTATGCTGTAACACTGGACAATCAGAATAACAAAGTAAGTGAACCATCAGTCTGGACATGGAAACACTCATTGGCATGAACAAAAAAATAGCTTGGCAATGAGTTTAGAATGTGACGTGTGCGCAAACCAAGCCTAATCCTTCCACAGCCCTTTCTCTCACCTCTCTCACAGTCTCAATCATCTGATCCAGGACCAGCAGCTCACGCTCTAGTTTTCTCTGGTTAGATTCATGCACCAGTTGCTAAAGTAAACACAAACAGGGGATAAGTGAGGGGCAATATGATGACTTGAAGAAAAACAAGCAGTTGCAAGTAATGTAGGTCACACACTTACATGCCTCTTGGCCCTTTCCAGAAGTTTGCTTCGACTGTCTTCAGCCTCAGCAAGACTCCTCCTTAACTTATCCATCTATGGGTGACAAATTGACTATTATTCATGCATCCAAGTACCACAAAGAAAGTGCTATAGACAAACCAAGACAGTGGGTCATTCACTTTCCACGGTACCTCCTTGTGCATTAGGATCTTCTCCTCGAGGGCTGGCAAGCTGCCACCAGATTGGCTACTGGACAGCTCCTCCCTCAGGACCTGCACTTCCAGTTGCGCCTGCTGCAGGGAACGCCGCAGCTCAGACACTTCCCTGCGCAGCTCCTGCAAAGAAATGCACAGACAGATGAGACCTCTATACTCAGTCACAAAACTGAACTAGCAGCATTTATTATATAAATCACTATATTAACTGAACATTCTCTCACATAATCACAATAGTTCTAATCACACAATAAAGATCAGGAAGATAAATAGCTCTGTAGACATGAATGCAGTTGGCTGTTTTAGAACAGTACAATTTACACATGATTACACAACATTCTAATGCATCTTTTCATTAACTTCTCAGCAACATTTTAACTTTCAATAAATGTATTCCTTAAGTACAAATGAAGAACAAGTAGTACTTCAAGCAATGCTGGGGATAATCTATGCAATGTCAAAGATGGAAACCACTTTGATGCATTACTTTATTTTCAGATCTGTGCTGCTCAAACAGTTCTCTGCTCTCATCCATCTCACTGCAAAGTTTTTTCAATGTTTTCTCCTCCTGAAAGAGTAGACATGAAGATGATACATTCAGTAATTAAACCAAGTTAGAGACAGAACAAGAACAGAACAAATCTGAACACATAATTGCCAAATATTGTATCACATTTGGACATGGGTCGAGGTCCAAATCATCACTGCTCCTCCAGATACTACTTTGAAATTTGATAAATATGTTATGTAATATTTCTCTGTTGTTTAGTCGTTTATCTATTATCATTTAATGTCATGTTGTTCTACCGCAACTGATTTACATTCAACAGTAACTCAAGGTTAACTAGCTAATGATTTTCCTTATCCAGAGTATTTAACATTGCAAATGAGCATACATAGCTAGCTACTGGCTAGACAGACAATCAAGAATTTGTTACAGGTTGCTAGCAACAAATACAAAGAAAAGTAGCAGTGATCACACATAGCTGGACCCACAATTTCCTATTATTCCCTCTGAAAAAAATTGAGCTTCTACAACTCAAATGTCATTACAGATGATGCATTACACAACATTTTACTGAGCCAGGTTTGTGAGCTGTCAAATTTCTGTCACAGCAATATGTTTATTGACCAGTTTGTAAGATGTAATTACTGCACAACTGCCACTACAAATGGCTTCTTGGTTGCATTTCTCGTGTGAATCAACCTTTGGTGCTGCTTCCATTTTCACTCCCATGCTGTTGGTGGTATGGGAAACTGGCCAACTAAACTTGCTATCTGCTGAAAACAAATTGTCACATGCTTTAAGATTCTATTCAAAGGCACTATAGAATTGCATGTTTGGATAACTCTCCCGTTAGTCCCAAAGGCCCCACTCAGAGGCTCACAAAGGCCATAAACAAACAAAACACCAATAACTGACATACTCTCTCCAGCACAGTACCTACCTCGCCAACGTCAGGGGAAGCTCTGCTGCTAGTCCTCCATCATTGATTGCCTCTGATAATTAGCTACTGCTGCTCTCTCTGAAGCAGTCCATGAATTAGCTGCTGCCATGCTCTCACATGACAAGCCTATTCTCCCAATAGCCATTGTATATTGGCTGTCACATCATGCTATCCCTCCACATCCAAGCATTCCCCCACTGCTCTCACTATTAGTCAGGAGCAAAGGCTAGCCATAAGCAAACATGCAACTGCTTAACTAGCTAGATAATAAATGGGGAAACTGGCTGTTACACCAAGTTGTCCAGCAATCTAAACACACTGGAAATAGATGTCAGTGGCCAGCTATTAGGCTGAATGTCAGCTTACTTTGAACAATGACATTGCTACAAACAACAGCTGCAGCTTTGTCCTACACAAACAACAGCTGCCTAGGTCTATTTCTTGCCTGGATGAAGAGTTGCGTGATCATGCAGGAACTTGCCAATCTTCTCTTCTGGTAGATAAGTATTTAATAACTGACAAGTAGTAGCTACTAACTGACACATGTTTTTTCTATTTATGTTTTTTTTTTCCTGCAGTACTGAAGAATGAACAATGAGTTTCTATTTGCATTTCCATCTCAGCTGCCTTTTCTCACCTGTGCCTTGTGCTTCAGAGCCACTGTGTCCTTCTCCACCTGAGCCTGGAGACTTGCTACTTGCTCTCTCAGGTCAGCCACCTCTGACCTGTGTCTACAAGTCAGAGAGTGGAGTTCCCTCTGGAGGCTGGCACTAGAAGAAACACCAGTCATCAGCAACAGGACGATGAGACAATTCACCTATGCAGACTTATTTTGCTTTTTTAACATGCGCACAGTTTTATGCTTCTTAAACTGTAGGAATTGAAATGAAGGAAGCCTGTGGTCTTAGATACTAGAGAATATGAAGGAAAACAAAGGTTTCTTCCACTTACTTGTTTCGGATGGTCAACAATGAATGAGCTAGCTGCTGTGACATCACATGAAAATTTGTATGCTGTCAGAGCTTGTCCCACGCATTACTCACTGTCTGCAGTCAGAAATTGTGTCGCTCACATTACTGTCTGCAGCCAGAGCCTCTATCGCATTACTTACACAGTCTCCTGCAGCTGCTCCTGCTCTCTGTCCTTCAGTTGCTGCAGCTGGCTGATGGAGGTGGTGAGCTCAGACAGGGCCTCTCCCAGTGATGCCAGCTGCTCCACCACAGTGCTCTGCTCCTCCTCTGTGAAAACACCAGTACTATCCTGTTTGTCATCAATAGTACCAATACTAATGGAAGCTGATGAAAAGGGCGAGCTGCTTACCATCCTTCTTTGGAGTCACAGGGGAAATGCGAGTAAAAGCACTGTTTCCACTGCCCAATGCCCACTTTCCCACATCTGCAGAGGTAAAACATCTTAAAGCTTTAGTCTATATGTACACGGCTATGTACAGGGGAATCTCTGACAGTAAGCCCCTTTCAGTGCTGTACCTGTGTCTGACACCTGTCCCTCCTCAGCGGCGATGGCCACCATGACGGTGCCTACAAAGGATCCGGCTGTGTGCCGAGGGACAGGGGCAGGAAGCTGGAGAACTCCTTCGCAGGAGTTGTCAGGCTTCTACATAAACAACAACGGACACATTTCAGTAACAACTGCAGGGTGTGTGTGTGTGTGTTTGTATGTATATGTACATTTATATATATATGTGTGTATTTTAAATTATATATATATATATATATATATATATGTGTGTGTGTGTGCATGCATATATATGTGTATACACACACACAAAGACTAGAGATATGCAAAAAAATTAGTCATTGAAGAAATAGGGCTACCCCAAAAGCTGAGAGGCTCTCCTCACACTAGGCACGGTGGCCCCACCTGTTCACAGACAGCATCCTGTAGGCTGTTGGTCAGACCCTGTACTCTGTGGTGCAGCAAGGTAACATCAGTGGAGGCCATGGCCAGCTGCTCTCCCAAATCCAACAGCATGCTCCGGGCTTTGGCCTGGGTGCAGTCCAGCTCCTCTTGTAAGGCAGCACGCTCAAACCTTGGGGAGAGGCCACAGAAGCACAGCCTCCTATACCTGCATACAGGGTTCAATCTAATGATGCTAACCTAATCATTAAAGTCGATTGCAACAGCACACACTCCAGGAATAACATCACAACATTTCTGTGATGCTTGGTACTGGAAGTCCTTTTGTATGTCGCTTTGGATAAAAGCGGCTGCTAAATGAATAAATGTAAATGTAAACGTAAGTCTGCAAGCTTGGCCACTAAACTCTATACAAGACAGATGTACCATCTAAGCCTCAGACAGCCTTGTGCAAATTTGACCAAATTCATACTAAATGTTAAACTCTTTATTAACCTCAAAAATTGAGATTAGAATTCTTAGAGTGCTACTCGGTATCTCCGTCTTCTGCAGGGAAAACCTTGCTAAATGGGACGGTGGCATCCAGTGTATCTGAAGTGTCTCTTACCTAAGTTCAGAGAGAGCACGCTTCAGGTCCTCACACTCCAGGTTCCTCTCTCTCAGTCCCTGCAGATGAGACTTAAGCAGCCCCTCACTCTCCAACACCTGCTCCCGCGAAAGCTTGCTCTCTGCCTGGAGGAACTACCATAAATCCTGTCTAATATAAAATCACACCAAGGCAACTAAGAGCATCTCAGCATAGTAGCTGTGTTTCAGAGTGCAATGGTGCTCACCTCATTCATCTCCTTCATGCTGAACAGCTGTTCCTGGATCTCTTGCAGGTGCTGCAGCTGCTGGCTGTGCATCTGTGCTTCAGCCTGCAGCTCACTGACCCGCTGTTCCCTGTCAGCCAGTGCTGCAACCAGCTTCTCCATCTGCTGCTGAGTTTCTCTAAGCATTGCATCCAGACTGGGGAAACATTACAGTGTGCTTCAGCACTGAAATACACATTTTATAGTCTCTATAAGCACTTCATAACATTGAAACACACATCGTAAATGCAGCCTCCAATCAAAAAATCTTTTACGCTTTCAATTAAACCACCATATTTAATCAAGTACTTAAAACAATCAAACAGCTCAAAAATCAATGGCATTTTATGACCCCATTCTGCATACATAAGCAGAGTGGCATGCTGTGAAATGTAGAGTATGCAATAATCGATATTGAGTCCACTCTATTGGATCATATCCATGCAAAAATCAGACAGACATATACATTAGTTACAAACTTCATGCATTTCATAGTACTACAGATGTCAGTACGAGCAGCGCGGTACTCACCTGTCAGCCTGTTCTGTTGCATGTTGAGCTTCCTCCAATGACTGCTGCGCCCTGTGGAGGCACCAAATGCCAGAAAATTCAAAGTGCATGCCAGGGGGCTGCTGAGACTGTCAACACAAAGCTTGCTGTATGCATCTACGTCTGTAAGGTGGAGTGTAAAGGGATCCATGAAAGAGGAAAGGTGCTCTGGCTGCAGTCACCTGTGGGTCTCTGCAGTAAGGGCCTGCTGTAGGAAGGCATAGGAGGCCTGGGTGGATGACAGTGTGGCCGACAGCTCTGTACCCCTCATCTCTATCTGAGCATGTTCTTGCTCCATCTCACTCAATCGCTGCCTCAGGACAGCCATCTCTGAGGACAAAGCATCATAGCATGACACGTGCTGAGCAATCTCATGAAGAAAGCAATCACCTCAAACCAGTGCATGCTACAGCGGAGACACCCCTTTCAGCGCTGTTTACACTGTTTAATTTAGGGTACAAAACCAAATGTTTCAAATCTGATTTCATGTAATTGAAATAATATTTCACTTTCATTAAAACCCTAGACAAGCAGTCACAGCCTTACCTGAATTCATAATGGTCACCTGCAGATTAAGGTCTCCAATCTGCTGCTCGGCATCATGGAGGCTTGAATTTGTCTGTGTCAGCTGATCCAAAATCTATATTCAAATTCAATTGAATAAATCAAATCAAATAAATCAAATTCCCTACATGATCACAGTTCATTTTATTAAATTCAGAGAACTGACCATATCAGATAAAGATGCTAATCACTGCCAACCTGGTTTTTCTCCTCCACTGCTTGGTTCCTCTCCTGTTCCTGTTCCTTACAGCGACTGAGGGTAGAAGCAGCTTTCTCATGCAGTTTCAGCAGTAATGCGTGGGTCCTCTGGAGGAGATCCCGAGCTGTGCTCAACTGCAAAATCGAAACAAACAGGTCTGTTCCAGAAACAAGCTTGAACAACCATATCCATATTAAAACAAAAAAGATCCACATCTGAAAACAGTTTGGGGTTCAGAGTGATTACATACAGCTGTATAGCTATAAAAAGCTATACTGAATCAAAAAGGGTGAACATTTAACTAACCTCTTTGCATACACTCGACTGATCACACACATTGGCTTTTATGAGTTTGTCTGCAGCCTGAAGGGTCTCAACATACTCCTTATTTAAGGTAACCTTGGGAAAAGGAAAATTAAAAAGTCAAATAGCAAGCAGTGATGCTGGACTAATGAGTGAGTTTGAGTGAACCCCATACCTGCTCCTGGTAGGTGTTTTTGAGCACAGCAAGGAGCTCCTGATGAGAACCCACACTTTGCTGCAGCTCTACAATCTGGGCTGCATGGCGAGACCGCAGTTGCTCGAGCAACTCGAGGGCCTGCACACAGGAGGCAAATGCATCACCTCAATGTGTCCTGCTATGAAAACACTTAGCTTGTCCCTGCACAGCATCAGCATTTACTATTGCCTCTTTCAAGAAATGTGATCTTATGTTGCCCAAGTACAAATGCGTATACAGTCCAACCAAAGTAGGACCAGAATGCTAATAGTCATATATCTCAAGTCCCATTGTTGTAATGGATACCACAACTTTAAAAAAAAGTTTTAAAAACCACTTACAGCTTCCTTGACTCTGAATGCCTCTTCCATCTGCTGTTTCATATGGTCTTTTTCCTGGAGAGCACGCCGAGTTCTCTCTCCCATCCTCCTCAGTGACTCCTGGCACTTCCCGTACAGAGTCTTCATCTGACACATCTGCACACACAAGCAGGCAGAAAGAAACAATGAGTATGACAGGTGAGCTTTACTACCTCCCAATCTCTTGTTTTAAAAGCACGATTTCAGTCAAATATATTAGTTTAAATTCATGCTAAAATGAATAATAAAAAAACATTTACACCGAGGCCCTGTCCACACGTACACGGGTATTTTTAAAAACGTAGCTTTTTCTATGTGTTTTGGCCTTTCGTCCACACGCAAACGGTGTTTTAGGTCACTGAAAACGGATCTTTTGCAAAACGCCTTCCAGGGTGAAGATTTTCAGAAACACTTTTCAGTGTTCACGTGTAGACAGGGAAAACAGTTTTTGGCTTGTGACGTCAGCGCGCGCGCCGTAGTAACTTTTTTCAGGCTTCTGATTGGCCAACATGGCTTTATGGTTAGGGTTACATCGTCGCTTGTTGGTTTGGCATGCTCTTGACAGCGTGTTTGCGTTTTCGTGTGGACAGAGATTTTTTTTAAGAACGAAGGACGGAAAACCCCCGTTTTCAAAAATACCCATGTATGTGTGGACATGGCCTCAAGAACTTTCAAAATGTTTTGGCAACATGTATCTCACAGCATTGAAACCACACTGCACTGGAAAGAATTACTGTATTACTGACCAACATACCTGCTTAGACATAGTGTCCTGGTCATCCCTGGACTTTTCACTGAATTCATTCATCATGGAAAGCAGCTCTCCACTTCCTGTTAGATTTACCTGTAAGTTTAGAGAACTATTTCAAGATGGCAAGATCACTTTATACCTTCTCAATTCAGGCACAATTATCTAATTTTTGGAGTAAATTTTTAGAAAGCTAGTTTCATTCCACCCCCACCCCGACCCCGACCCCAACCCCACCATTGTGGTCCTCAGGGACTGCATGCACTGGAGAAGCTTCTGTAGACTCTGCTGGTCCAGCTCCAAGATCTGGACACGCTTCAGAGCCTTCACATACAGCTCTTTGTAGAGCACCACCTGATAATATTACATAACATGACATCATTAAGCAGACACTCTTACCATACAGCAACTTCCAAATAAGTGCATCACTATGCTGAGAGTAGTTATCAAAAAATTACTACAGAGGTCAGTAAAATACTGAGTTAAGTGCTACACTGGAGTAGAGTGCTTTTTTAATAGAAAATAGGGATAGATATGATAGAGGAAGATTGACTAGAGATGAAGCTTGAAGAGATGAGTTTTCAGCTTTCTCTTGAAGGCACCCAGGGAGTCTGCTCTACGAATCCCAGGAGGAAGCTCATTCCACCAGTGTGGAACTAGTACTGAGAAGAGGCAGGTCCGAAAGATGCTGCCCTTGTATTTTGGGACACAGAGGCGACGTGAGGTAGCAGAGCACAGTGCTCTCATTGTCTTGTAGGCCTTGATCATGTCCTCTATGTAACGGGGGGGTTGATCTATTGAGTCCCTTAAGGGTTAGTAACAAGGTCTTGAACTTAATCCTTGCTGCAACCAGTAGCCAGTACCAGTAGGGACTTGTAAGGGAAAAACAAGGTGCAATTCCAATCTTCATGGAAAAGATGATTTTATTTAAAGAACAGCTGTTGCCAGAGAAACATCAAACGCACTCTGGGTTCAGCAGAGTCGAATTGAACCAAAAGTCGTTGATTAAGACTCATTTTATACAGTACTGTTGTCGGATTGTTGCTTTGCAAACAACATGCAAATGGAAGAGGAAACTGATGCAACAGCTCACTCCCTGCCCTCACACCTTAGCCCATTTGATTTGCTTGTGGTCTCCTGGTCACCACTCTACCATCAACCACTTTACCATTTCAAAAGGAGAATGGCTGCAAGACCCCCTGACTGTCATCAGATAGTGTTTCCTTGATTAGGTGTTAAACAAATGGTTGAGTAGGTGGTTGAGACAAAGGGTGGATTTACAGACTGATCTCGGTTGCTTCACAACCTTACAGACTCAAAGAGAGGTATCACATGAGCCTGCTTGGGGAGGCTGAACATCAGTCGGGCTGCTGTGTTCTGGATAAGCTGCAGCCATCGGATGGCATATGCCAGGAGGCCGGCAAGCAGCGAGTTGCAGTAGTCCAGACATAACAGGATGAGCGTCTGGATCACGACTTGGGCTGTGTATGTGAAAAGGTATGGTTTGATCTTCCTAATGTTAAACAAAAGGAATCTGCAGATCCTGGTTAGAGCTGCAATATGCTCCTTGAAAGACAGATTGCTGTTCAAGGTTACCCCTAGGTTTCTGGCAGCTGTAGTTGCCATTACCTTTGCATTGTCAATGTAAATTGAGAGGTTCCTCGGAGGAGACATATTTGCTGGTAACACAGCAAATGAATTAACATAGCCAAACATGTATACTAGCAAATGAGCAAATCCTGACATTTGCTCTTTGTCTAGAGGACACCATTTAGCACCACCTTTGACACCTGCCTGCTGCATCCTACCTGATTAAGCTCGGTGTGATCCGTCTGGATGAGTTTATCTCTGAGATTAGATGGTCCTGGGCCGCAGCTATGGTTCTGATCTCTGGCTGAGGCCAGTTGCTGAGACAAAACCTCCACCATAATGAGTGTGGAGGTGAGACGTTGTTCCAGTTGCTGTCGAGAAACCAAGTCCAGACTTCCAGGATCCAGGCTAATAAAGGCAAAATAAGGACACACATAATTAAGGACTCTGTACACAGCACACACCATCTTCCGCTTAACACACTCCACATAGAGAAGGCCAATCAAAGATAGCTTACTTCCACAGCAGAGAGTCAGTGCTGGTGCTCGCCTCAGCCACAGAGAAGTCCCCCTTGTGCTCAAAGAGGCCCGAGGTGTTGACACTATGCTCAGTCATAAGCACGGGACTAGTCCATGTGGTGGCACTGTGGCACTCTGTTGGACACGGACCAGCTACAATGTTCCCAGATGCCTGGATGAGTAACTCTGCTATGTGACGCAGCTGCTCCTGCAATGGCCCTGCTCTGCTTACGGGAAGGCCTTGATCCTCCTTTTGACCCAACCAATACTCATCGAGAGGTGCCACCTGTTCTGTATCACTCTCTTTAACATCCAGTGAGGCAGAAGAGCTCACTATGGAATTGAGCAGTGTAGAGTTGAACTGTGGTAGCGACACTGGGCTAGCCAGAGTTTCCATCCACAGCTTGCTACCCAACAGGCTATCTAGTTTTCCTTGAGTTGCAGGGCTGTCCTCTGGAAGGTTTACGGGAATTACTTCAGCCATTTTCCAAACACAGTCTGTGGATTCACGCCTGGTATCATTCAGAGCCATGTTACTCAGGTGGAAGGCCCATCTTAACACTGGTGTTTGAATTCCTGGAGTGGAAAGAGTGCAGTGATGAGGGTCATCTGGGCCCTTCTCCTGGATGTGCCCAAAAGGGATGTCATTATTCAATACATACTCCTTGGCATGCCCGGGAGGGATGTCACTATCTGGAAACTTCTGGGCATGCTGAGAGACCTCCTGAGTGAATCCAGGAGTATTGTTAAGATCCATGACCCTATCCTGACTATATCCAGAGATGACCGTCGGCAAAACTGTTGACTTTTCCCACTTTATGGGCTCTACCACTGTGGATAGATGATGACTATTTTCACTTAATTTTAACAAATTTTTGCCTTCATAAGTCTCCTGTAACTCAGCCTTTATACCTGTCTGCAGAATGTTCTGAGTTTTAATTTTGGTTACAGGGGTGGAATCTCTTACAGTACTTTCAAGTCCATCCACATCATTCCCCAGAGGCTGGCAACAAACAGATTTCACTGCTGGATTAGATTGAGCAGTTTCTGAAATGTGTGTAACTGATGTATTCAGGGTGTTGGTAAATTCCTCTGACTGTGTCTCCTCTGTTACTGATGTGTACACAGTGTTGGGGAGTTCCTCTGACTGGGACTGCCCTGTTGCAGTTACTGATGTGTCAAGGGTCTTGGCAAATTCATTTGATTGAGGCTTCTCTGTTCCAGATGTTACTGGCTTCTCTGCTGGGTCACTGCATAGACTCTGTAAAGATGTGCTCTGCATTGTTGAGTACATACCCGAGGGGACTTGCTGGAGGACAGAGGACACATTGCTGACACCTTGCATGTTCTCCGCACACTCCGGAAAACATTCCAAGAAGTCTTGACAGCTAACACCAGTGCCATTCAGAGGTCCACTTTCCTGAGAGGTATTTGATATATTAGGGTTTCCCTCAGCAAGGAAGTTCTCTCTTGAAATAGTTTCATCCTTTTCTACATGACTGTAATTATGATCTTTGTGCCTGCTGCTGGAGTAGAGGGCAGAGTGGTCCAAGAACCCTAGATATTCACTGTGATCAAGGGAAATATCACATATGGCATCTTCTGGACATTCAGTCAAAGACAAGACATCCTTTTCTGAGACCCTGGAGGAATCGAAGACTTCAATCTGAACCCCAGTGCAAAGGAAAGATTTCCATGTTATGTCACCAACTCCATTATCAGTACTGATGGACTGGGCATGACAGGGCTCTGACTGCACTTCACACACATCATCCCTGAAAGAATCCTGAGCGTCTCTCAGAAGAGCAAGTGTATCTTCCACAGCTTCAAAAGCTACACTTTTCTCCCTGTACAGCATGGTTTCTCTGAGAGGAATCCCATTCTTAAGTGCACTGCAGGCATCTGGAGAACTTTGTAATACTTGTGCCTTGTGATTAGCCATTTCAACCTGTTTGGAAAAAAGAAAATTGAATTACACCATTAATATAATCCATCTGAACAAAAGTGGTTGACCAGGTATGCAATCACAGTGACAGACAACAGTAAAAGTATACTATATCCAGGGTTGGGGAGTAACGGAATACATGTAACAGCGTTACGTACTTAAAATATGAGTAACCGTATTCCGTTACAGTTACCATTTAAATTGATGGTAATCAAATTAGATACTTTTTAAAAATATTTAGATTACTGAAGGGATTACAATGGTTTTTTTTTCATTTAATTTCATTTATTTTTTAAATTTTATGTTTATTCAGTTGGAAAATCTATCCAATGAAAGGCAACTCTGGGGTGTATCTCCCATATGCCCCTCGCGGGGAACGAGCACGCAGCCTGCCAGCAACCAAACTGCTATCCGCTTCAAAAGAGTCAACCTCTAACCTGAAGCATCATCTTGAAGTTAGTTCTCTTTTTCATTATTTACGTTAATATTGAACGCTAACTAGCCATGTTACATACTTTGGCTGCACTGGATTTCATTCAGCTAGCTAGTAGGCTAGTAGGTATAGTATTAAAGCTAACTAGCTAACGAGTAGACACAGTGACAAAACAAGTGAAATTTCACATGTTCAAAACTGCAATTACTCCAACAATTTTACACTACGCATATTATACACTAAATTGTTAAGCTACTCCTTTCTCACTCACAATGTATTTAGGGTGGCTTGTGCCTTTTCTAACTCATGTTCTCGTGTAATGTACAGTTTTTGAATTAACATTTACAATTCTGAAGAAATTGTGATGAAATGCCCATAGACTTAACATGTGGGTGCCAAAATGTTAACCACAATGATGCTAAGTGAACATTCTAAAAATAAACTTTCAAAACTTTAACCAGTAAAATAGACCTTTTAATCAGTCTTTTTCCTTCATCATAATATATTGGTATATATATTAATATATTAACATATTGGTAATGAGAATTATACTGGTGCATGTCCTTATAAAACTTTCATAAAATGCTTTTTCATATGAAAAGTTATCAATTAAAAAATATAGACTGTATTTTATGTATTGTAGTAAAAAAAAAATCACTCAAGTTTAGCTGTTTAGATTTTGACATCACTTGAATCACCCAACCAGTATATGCCATTCACACTTCTACTTGCATACTTTTAAAAATTAAGTGTTCAGAAAGTAATCCAAAGTATTTAGATTACATTACTTACCCTGAGTAATCTAACAGAATACATTACAAATTACATTTTAGGGCAAGTATTCTGTAATCTGTAGTGGAATACATACTAAAAGTAACCCTCCCAACCCTGACTATATCTCACCTTCATCTTTGAAGTAACATTGCTGGACAGGGGTTTGGTGGTGGACAAGGCAGAGTGCTGCAGCATGTCATTCTGCAGATTTCTCAAAGGAATCCTCTGAGCTGACTTTGTTCCTGGCTAATCCAAAGCACACATAGTTGTAATTATAAACATCATACAGCAGTACCATTATCAGTTACAAAAAATTTACATTTCTTGAGGTTAAGTAAACTACATACTTAATGAACTACATAACTACATTCAAAGAGAATAGCCTTACCATGCTAACATTTGCTAGCAATGTGCTTCTTGACATTGTGAGTCTAAACAGCTCTCTGCAAAGGAAACAAATACATTGACAAGGAAACAATGTTTTTACCTTGGCAAAAATGTAGTTTGCTAGCCATTACAAGTACCACTTCAAAAGGGGAGCAAGCTAGTTAGCAGCAGGTAGCTATATAATGAAGACACTTCAAAATTAATGAATTACTTGCATGCATGTTAATACAGCTGTTTGGTTCCATGTCATTCCATGTCAAATCAGACCCCTTTCAGTTTAACGTTCTGATTTTCTTTAAACAGGAACATACATTTCTGTTGTTGACAACTAGCCAAGAGAAATTTTCACATTTTAATCAAGTTGTATATGTAATTAAATTAGCTGCAAGTTAGCTGAAACGCACATTATTCCCTTTAAAATACGAGCGCCCACTCGCAGACATGCAATGGTCATACTGTTAATAGCATTGGCTGGACATAAAACCAAGCCTTTGAAACACTTTCTTGTGCACTGCCATCATGATGTTCATTCCATCAATACAAATGCAATCTCCAACCCACCAGAAAACTTTGCATATCACTTGAATATTTCTCTGCTCAATCATACGAAATGAGTGTGTAAAATCATTGGATATAAAGTACCAGTCAAAAGTTCGGACACACCTTTCTTTATCTTTATTATATCCCACATTTTAGAGTAACAGTAAAGACACCAAAACTAACGGAATTATGCAGCGACCAAATAGCCAAAAAAATCATGCATTTAAGCACGAGTCTTTAGACCAAAATGTCTTTAAGATAATGGGAAACATGCATTCAATCAGGTGTGTCCAGACTTTTGACTCTTACTGTATATCATAAATTTTTAGAGATGGTTTAGACTACAATGGCAATGATACTTGTATCGCTGTATTGATGTTTGAACACTACTTCATTATGCTGAAAAAAATGGTTTGAAATGGTCTGTAAAATCTCCAGCATCCCACTAAGAGAACAGAACTGTAGCCATGTTAAATATTTTACATAAATTCTCAATGCCAAATGCCAAAATATTGGGGAATAGTAACAACTTCATCACGAACATGTCCACCACTTGTAAATAAATAAAATGTAAAGGTTTAGGGATAGTCGGTCCGGTACACAAAATTTTCATTTCATTTCAAATAAAATCAGGTTTCAAATGAAGTCTAATTATTAACGTTTTGATTCTTCATTAACTCAAGTACGCCTAGCCACAAGCGAAAAGCCACCAGCAGGAATTTCATTATTTAAATAACACGTCTACAAAATTTGTCTACTTCACGTGACCCAAGTAACTAGCCAACGGATGCCATCTCAAAAATATTGTGGACTATTGTTAAGACTAGCTAGCGAGCTATTCAGCCTGATTACCTAGCCTAGCACAAATGCAGTGTGCCAGCTGAATGATTCAGCATTTACTTAACTAACGTTACCTATACTGAAACTGTACTCGAGCTTATAAGCACGAATGCTACCACAATACTGCTGTTCCCTTCCTGTAACAGGCTGTATCTAGCTAATTTGTTCAATATTTACGTTAGCCATGTTGTATTCCAACGCACAGGTCTAAATGGCCAAGTGCAGTTTTTACTGTAGCGGAGGCATCTTTAAAACGAATCACTTTTTATCAGCTAACTAACTACACTGACTTACCTTACCTACTTGCTAGTTATCCATGAACGTTCTTCTTTATCTCAGGCCGGTGTAGATTTATGGCGGGCTGCAACCAACTCCCAGACCTTACCAACGTTATGCACTAACCTTGATTTAAATATTTTGTCTCAATGTGATTGGATAGCAGTTTTCGTCTAAAGATGTATTTGATTGGATACAATCTTCGTAGGTCCCATGAGTCACCGAGCGGTATCTATGACGTAGGACCCTGATGGGTGGGCTTTGACCATTGATCACAAAGCTAGCTGGGTTAGCGCAGAGCGGTAGAAAAAACAGAGTGGCGACACTCCCACAGGGGACCGTTGTAAAAAATGGCGGAGACATTTCCGGCCAGTTTCCGGGTCATGGGGACGGTAAATAGTTCCAAATGTTGGCTGTGTCCCAATTCAGGGGCTGCATCCTCCGAAGGCTGCATTTGAAGACCGATTGCGTCACAGTCGGCGCGACAAGGCTGTCCCATTTCGAAGGCTCCTTCAAATGCGGCCGAGAAATGCGCCCTTCTTTTCCCAGGCAACGAAGCATGCACCGGGTGTATCCTTCGCTGGCCAACCTATCCCAGAATTCACTGCGCGCCGGTGATGAATCACTTTTCAAAAAGAAAATGGCGGGCACAACAAACACATTGGAGTACACTTTTAAATCTAAGTATTGGGTTTCAACTTGATACAATTGTGAAAAAAACCAAGGGGGCTTAAAACCTCAAAATTTCGTTAAAATAGTTACGTGTTAAGTTACGTGACGTTAGGGATGTTAGCTAGCTAGCTTACTGCAGCTTGGCTTCCCGCATCCGACCTATGTTTCAGCCTTAAAAAATAAAATAAAAAATGCTGGCTCCATCTTTTAGCTAGCTAGCTAGCTGTGTCCCGATTTTTAACTGCTGCTGTCAAGGTTGCTAGGCGACAGGAGCGGCGCTTGGTGAAGCAACGGTATGGGCTGGAACAGCTGGTGACGCAAATAGGAAATCCTCACGTAGACCAGACCGTCTCATTTCGGTTCGGCCTTTGCGGTCTACGAAGGCAATTGACATGCATCACGGCATAGAACCACGTTCATTTCCATTGCTTGCCAAGCACTTTCAGCGGTAATTTGAAAAAATAACAGATTTTTTAAAACATTTAATGCATTGGCTGTCATTAATATAGTAAATACTGTTATTTTTGTATGTGCTCAGCATTAACTGTTAATGTTTATCTTAATAGTTATGACCGAAGGTAGCTTAGCCAGCTATCGATGCTAACGTTCCCATTTCACTGATGAGTTTCAGTCAAATTACTTTTAGTTATTGACGTAGGGTAACGTTACGTATTAAGTTGTTCTGGTTATCAACGGGTTTATGATTACAGTTAGCTGCACTGCTACCATGTTAGTACACCCGATTAAAATTAATGTGACTATATTTGACTAACCTGATATTAGCTAGTTAGCTTGCTAGTTTTAGACAAACTATGAGGAAAAACGAGAGTATGTTCTTTATGAAATACATTTCATTGACATAGCCTATCTGTTGTTTGCCAATTAATTTGTGGTGAACAGTACACACGGTGAGAGAGGCTGCCCTGAGACAAGTGGTCATTGCGTTTTATTTTTTTGAGACGCTCACAGAGCTGGGCATTCAGAGGGTGATAATAAAGATTGTGCTCCTAATTTCAAACAGCATTGTAATTTCAATGTGTGTGTTCCCTCATCATCAGAAGCAAGGGTGCAGAGGACCAGAAGGACGTGGGGTATGACTGGAGTGGTCGCAGGAGGTCTTTTTGTGTTTTGTTTTAAACAATTTAATAAATTCTTTTATTTATTTAAAACCTAAATTTGTGTCAGCCTCCCTTTTTATGTTGCGGTCTCACCAGCCGGACCATAACATGTGTTACCATTGTTTTCTTGAGTACAGTTGGTTGCCTTGTATATTTTACACTATTTTTTCTTATTTAATTTGAGCAGTTATTGGCATTCGTTGATATTTATTTGTCATGATACATGCTTATGTTGTATGTGCAAGTCTTAAAATACAGTATCAGGGATATGTGGTGGAGCTAGGGTTGCTACCTTTGTCTCATCAAAAACCTGGACACTAAGAGACTGAATGCCCACTCACTAACACATTCCAACATCAAATGTTTGACAGATCTTTCACAGTGCAGGTAAGTGATGTAGGGTAGTGTCTTTTTTGCGTCTGCTCAGTCAATGCAGGCAAATCTTACGAACCCAATAACAGCTGAAGCGCGGTGTATGGCCAAAACCGTTTAATATTAGAAATCATCAGGAAAGTGAAGGGAGGTCGATTTACGATAAAAAAAAAATTAAATCCGACTCCTCCAGGATCTTGCGTTATGTAATGTATGCTAACATGAACGAACTCTTTCCCTCCAAAAATAAAACTCATATAAATAACTGATAAACTGATTAAGTTGTCACTCCGCCACTCCACATACCAAATTGACATTAACGTATATGCAGTAAATGTAAAGGCAGTTAAAAATACACACAAATGGTTTAATATTTTAATATTTACCATCTAATACCGCATTCGCTGCTGTCTGTCCCATAGGAGAACTTGACAGCACGGGGTTTGTTTGGGACTATTGAAGGTGTACATGAGCCACGTGATCGCGTGGCGGCGAGATCAATCAGTGTCGCAACTCTCAACGGCTCTGGGTTAGCGGCGTATGGGATATGCGACGATACAGCAAAGCCCATATGTAAATTATGAGTATTGCCACTTTCACCCCCCCCCCCCCAGAGAAAAGCGGAGCTTGACGTGGTACGATTAAGCTTGTTACTTGGTGGAGATAAATTGTTGCCAGCAAACGTCATAAGCATTGTTAACAGATGTTAGTTTTTGATTTTAACCACAGTTATTGATATATTAACTGAAGTTATTCATATATCAACCATTTGCTCTATTAATTAAACAACCTAACAGTATAAGCCTTAAATAAATAATAATCTATCCTGTCATACTTTGTATGCCTGTGAGCAGAGACTAGAAAGAAGGGTTAAGAGAGTACAGAAGATGGTGGGGAGGGTATGCAGCTGTGAGCTATCTGCATGCCGTAAGTTACACAGTGAGGCCTATTGGTGGGACTGTTAAGGAGAGTTGGACACTGTCTGAGCATTGCCCAGGAGATGGACCTTGAGTGTAAGATAAAAGAGCTGAAATCGGTGAAGGGGGGTCACAAACAGGGGTTCTTTATGGAATACAGCCAAGGCAGAGCAGGTCAAGAAGGGACAGTTATCTTTATATATTGAGGGCAGCCGAAGCAGGACTGACATTCTTTAATTATTTTTTATATATTAGATATGGGCGGCCCTGGAGATAATGATGTACAGCCAAGGCAGGACAGTTGTTTTTGTGTATATTAAACAGGTGTGAGCTTGGCAACAATCGTGTACAGGAAAGGCCAAATATGGAATAAGAATGATGTCAGAATGAAAGACAATGGTGTACAGAAAATGTGTTATGAAACTGAAGGAGGGGATAAAAGAAAGAGCCATTTGGGGATTTCTCGAACTGCTTGGGGGGGGACTGCTTAGAGGACTGCTTTGGGGGACCGCTTATGACTGATGACGCTACTGCTCCGGGCGGACCAGCCCAGGTTTACTGTATGTGATTGATCGCCATATGCAATAAACCTAATTACATTAGACTCTTGAGAATTATATTTGTTCTTCATCGGACACTGGAATTCACGTTCTGTAATTATTTCAAAAGGTATGTATAAATTATATAACTTAGAATTGTTACAGCACAAATGTGGAGGGAGCCTCCAGATCTCCACCACATTATGCTAGCAATGGAGAAACTGGTAGTATCTTCTACGAAAGCAAATGAATAAACATTGGTATTTCAATCCCCGTTTCATTCGTAATGAGCATACAAATTCAAAGTATTGTTTATATTGTCTTGGATTTGGAATCCTGGATTGCTTAAAATGCGTTGCACAGTTAATAGACGATAGAATTGACGATAGAAGAGACTACATTTGGAAGAGCTACTTTGAGAACAGCCAGGTGCACTGTTATTAAGACAGCTAACGAAAGAATGTAGTGTAATGTTAGCTAAACGGCTTGACATAAGTAAGACACAATACACAAACTAGCTACTTGACAGTCGGATATGTGAGAGGCTAGCTGCCCTTAACCAGAGGTGGAAAACCCCGGCTTCAGAGATAGTGTTGTTCAAAAATGATTCTTTTTAGTGATTCGGTTTCTTTCGTTCAGTTAAATAAAATGATTCATTCATTCATTGTTCATTACGTGAAACTGCATCATGCTATTCAAACAATCATGCAGCCGCAAAAGGTAATAGAACCCCACATTTTAACGCGTATAATAGCTTAAGTACATGTCATTTGCTAAAACTAAAAAAAGCACTGAGGAAAAAAAGAGCCACGCTTACATCCGAAGCGAATAACTTCGTTTTACAAGTTTTGAACTAACCCAGCCCAAACATTTTAATATACTTGTAGGCCTAGTCAGCGATGTCGTATTTTTATTTGTTGTTAATGTAGACATAGTACGCTACAAATGTGATGCATAGGCTTATGCATCACATTTCTGTTTTGTTTTGCAGCCTACTATGTTGATTTGTCAGTATTTATTAATAAGGACTTTATTCACGTTAAAAGGAAATGTGATGTCAACATTAAATACATCGTAGCCTACGTAAAATTGCAGTTGTGATAAACAAGAATTGCGATACATTGTGCGCACCTAAAATATGCTACTGCTAAAAATATAAATATAAAATAATATTCCAGGTAGATGAGCAAAATAATATTTAATATTTTTTATTCCTATAATAATGTCACGGGAGCGCTCTGATTCCTTTTGCATCGTCACAGTCAATGGCGGATGTAGCCCAAGCCTGTTATACTGAGAACTAGCGATTCTGGCAACACGTAGTCTTCATAGTCAGTGAATCTTTGGAGTCCGAAGGAACTGGTGAACTGAGGAACTTGTCAGCATAGTCACCAGTTCCTTTGAGTCCGAACGAACTGGTGAACTGAAGACTCACAGCTCCTTTGAGTCCGAACGAACTGAGGCCTCACAGTTCCTTTGAGTCCGAACAAACTGGTGAACTGAAGACTCACGGTTCCTTTGAGTCCGAACGAACTGAGGAACTTGTCCACAGTTCATCAGGTCAGTAGGGGGAGTTTAGAGTCTACGTAGTCACCGGATCTTTTGCATTGTCCCACATTGTCAGCTGTGCCGAGATGGCCAGTGGGGGGTGCTTCGAGAGTTAAAATTAGCATTTCAGCCATTGGCTAGTTGTCATGAACGTACTGCTGACACAGTTTTGTGATGCTTCGTGGACAGACCGCATATCTAATATCCACTGGAGGGAGAGTTACAGCTGCTATGCAAGCTAATCAGAGCGCATGTTTGCAAAGAGGAAGGAACGAATCTTTTAGACTAGGGATTCAGTACACTCAGTTCGTTCAAAAGGATTCGTTCGTTCACGAACTGCACATCATTATTCAGAAAGTAAAAGTCCTGCCACGTATTTGTTCCACCCATGCACTACACCAGCTGAATTTAATTAGCTCAACTCTTCAGCCAGGTAGAGGAGCTAATTAGTGAAATCACCTTGTTTAGTGAATGGCTAGAACAAATACATGATATGACTTTTACTTTCTGAAGCCAGGGGTTTCCACCTCTGTCCTTGTAGTGGAACACCAGTAGAAGGCAAATTCTACCTCAGGAATTGCTCCGTATCCATCTTCTTCGTAGACATAGTCTGCCCCTCTTGTGGGAGTAGAACAGCCAATTAATCACTTGTTAGGGCCCAGAGTTACCACCACCTGCAGGGCTTCAACCGTTATCCTCCAGGCCTTCCTGTTTCATCAAATAGAAGAAGTAATTTCATATTTCAATGTATTTCATATACTGTAAGCTGTATTTCAGTTATACAGCTTACAGTGTATTATCATTATGAAAGCACACAGAAAAGATAATAGACCGGCATGTCATATTTCCCCCATTAATTAATAAATAAATAAGGGGGGGGGGATTGTCTGTGAAAAATGCAGGGTAAAGAAGGCTGTCATTCATCAGTTGATATATGGCGTTGGTCTGCGCAAATACTCGCCTTTAATAATGGGATCTGCCAAAAAAATTACGTGCATTTTGAAACAAGTATATAATAAACAACGAGGCAGTTACATCAACCAGCTGATCTTTCCAGGTGTATTTACTGCGGACCGTTGACTTTCATTAAATGAACACACAGTAGGCTACTACTAGCGTTGCAGACAGCATTCGCGTACTGTCGGTTCACCCCTGGATCAATGTTATTCAAATAGGCCACCCATTTACCGTGCCGCTTACGTGAAGGATGGCAGATTTTTATTTCTTCAGAGGTGTCGCAACCTTCATCTTACAACCAGAGCTAGACATTGAAAAAAATATATACAAGGGAATCTTTACACTGCTACTCGCAGCCCTTGTCTTTCCCAAATTAAAGAAATTTGAGTATGATTTACTCTAAATGAATACATACACACTTTATTCAAATGCATTTGGGCATATGATACTTATGTTACCTATAAATCATTTTTTTCATTCATTTGAATTAATTCCTGAACCATAGACGGAACCATACAGATGGAAATAAAACTACATTTTGGGAACAACTGTGATCATTTTGGGGGAAAAATGACATGCCTTCACCTTAGCAATTCAATTTATCCGTTTTGTAATCCACCAAATAAGGCTGGGTTCCCCACTGATTATGGTTCAGAAGCAAGTTAATCATTTGCGTTGACTACCTTAATATTTCAAGGAAGTTATGTTTTTTTGACATTATCTAATACGACATGGTGAGATTGTATAAAACAGTCTCTTTCTGATTGGTTCAAAGAAGAACAATATGTACTGTGTTACTGAATACATGCTAGGGCTGAACGATTTGGGAAAAATATTGAATTACGATTACAGATATTGCGATTGCGATTGGATTTGCGATATAATTTTTTAAAGTCAAGCTTCAGTTCAATATTCACTGTGTAATAGATTTGAAACATATGATGGAGCATTACCACATGAGATGCCATCAAAATATTAACTGCTCTATAGTCTAATGCAAGGATGAGAACTTAAAGATATGAATTGCTTCCAACATGTATTTATTACATTTTTTTAAATTGGCATAGAACATAGAACAATCCAACACAGAACAATTACAGGTCTTAAAGCAACTAAATTTTCTGAGCCTGAAATAGGACACACGTAAATTTAGCTATACTACAACAGCTTTAATTCAAAATTGTAAAACAAACAAAAAAAAATTAATACAATTTTGTATTACACTGTAAAAAATCCAACTTGGAAAATAGTTGCCTTAACTTGAAGAAGTAATTAAGAAGCACAGTTCTGTGAGATGAAGGTTGTCTTAACTTAAAATGTTTTGTTTCATGCATGTTTTTTGGCAACATTGGGAAAACTTGATATACAAAGTCTGGAGAAAGAAAATGTATGAGTTATTTTTCATTAATCAGCACAACTTGCAGGGCCAAGTTCAGACAACTGATAAATACTAAGCTTGTTTTTGGAAAAAGGATCACGCATACTCAGTTGGATACCAAGATCTGGAGCCAACGGTAAGTTCTTCAAATGTGTTTGGATGGTTCATGTGTAAAGTGGAACACCTTTGCTGTCGACTGACATTTGTTTGATAGCTAAAATATCTACGACCGTTGTGTTTTCAAAAGAAAAACAACAGACTGCCCGAAACAGCAAATTTAGATATTAGCTAGCTAGGTAACGTTAGCCAAGTTTCCTGCACGGGCAAGGAAGTCACGCAGGGGCAGATGAGGTTTGGCTGCAAAGCGCTCGCGACAAACGAATGAAATTGCTGATTCTGATCAGCGTTGCCAGATGTACGATAATTATCGTATTTGTACGATTATTTTGCCCTCTGTACGATGTACGATCAATAATGCCAAAAGTCCCATAATGTACGATAATTTGATCATTTTGTGACACTTAGCCTAGTCTGATTACAACTACTAATACTATCTCATTTTAATTCATTTCCCGACACGATCAGGATAGTAAAATATGGATCCTACGTCTGTGTTTACGCATCTCTTCTCACGTGAAGTCTTTCCAGCCAATCATGCTTGTTGAGATGAACGTGACTCACGAGCACGGTTTTCGTTAACTTAACCATTAATCAAATCCTCTTTGCAAATCAGAAATTTTAGGTATTTTACATTGAATGCAGTAACTTAAGGGCCAGTACTATATTTACCCAGTGCAATGCAGTTATCGTTATAATATTACAAGTTAAATGAGCTGTCAAAAAGTCGTTCGTCTCAATGTTTTCTGAAGTTACACATTTACGCCTATTTGTTCTCTTGGTTATGACTCGCGTACGATAATTTTCCATAAAATACGATCATTTTAAGTCTCTGGTACGATACTTTAACATTTCCCATCTGGTAACACTGATTCTGATGATAAAGTCATTCTTTGTAGGTAGTTAAAGCATTTTGTGTCTAATTACAACTTAGCTTTATGGTGTGATTTTAGCCGACAAGCGGTGAGCTTAATGATTTAACCTAATATCAGCAATTGAATTTGCTAGCTAACGTTAGCTCTTAGTTAAGGTTAGCTAGCTCCTACCTAGCTAGCAAGAAAGTGCGCCAAAATTTACTAGCTGGGTAGCCATCTAGACTTGGAAATTTCCTTTTTTGACGGATGTCTATTTTGCATTTACCATTTTACGTTGTATGGCATTTGTGAGTGGTAAGAGTTACATGTTATTCCTGTGTATAATTTAATGACATGTTAGTTAGTTGTCCCAGCTAGCTATTGAATTTGTTTTCCTGCTAGTCAAAGAGTTGATAACCACAAGCGTGAGCTGGTGTGTGTCTGCTGGCGTTTCCTTTCAATTTGATTCCACATGACGATAGCTTGTTAGTCAGCAATCTCATATCTTGTGCCCTCTACATCTAAAATAATAGTAGTTTTTTATAGGCATGTTCATTGTTGTACTAACATTTTGATTATTTTATGCTTTCCCTAACTTGGAGTAGCTTGATGCAGTGCAAGTTCTGTTCGTTTTCGCACCGCAACGCTGAGACTCTTGTGAAACACCACAGGATACGCCACAGTCGGGAAGGAGCTCGCTGCCCCTGTTTCTAAAGCGACTGCGTCTGCTCTTTTAAAACATCAGGTTCGTTAAGGTGTCACCTTTCCAAGTGCCATGCTAAAACTTCTACACATGTACAGAATGCAACATTTACGTGCGAATTGTGCGATTTCAGAGATGTTTGCAATGAAAAGCAGGTCTTCAGTCATTTAGGACTACATTTGAGGAGTCACCAAACAGTTAGATGGCCATTTGTGAATTGTGATTTCAAAAGCAGTTTGGTATCTACTTTCAGTAGTCAAAAAAGTAGGTCTCACAAACACCACACCGTGAAAGATTTAAGGTCTTCAGTTGTAACTGGTATTGTGGAGGAAGGAACTGGTCTTGTAGACCAGGAGCCAATTGAAGAGACAGCTGATGATGCCCAGATTCCCTCTACATCAGCACTTAGTGATGTTTGTGTAGAAAGAGTGGATGCCCTTACTCTAGAGCATAAGCTCGCTTCACTTTTTCTTTGTATGCAGACAGTCTTGCATATTTCAAGACAGGCTACACAGAAAATTGTTGAGGAATTAAATGAAATTGTTCATTTTTCAAGATTGCACGCACATCAAAATGTAAGGGAGGTTTTTTTTTTTTAACACAACCAGGGAATTGATGACTCCATTATACAGGAAGTGACAGAAGCCATTTTTAGAGCTAACCCCTTGTATGAGAGTATTTCAACAAAGGGTGCTCTTGCCACTGCTTACTGCAGGAACAGTTACTATAAAGGAAACTTTCCAGTTGTACAATCAATAGAGTATCTTTATGAAAGAGTGGAAAGAGTGGAAACAATCCTTTGTATATGTTACAGTTTCTTAAATGCTTGAGCGCCTACTTTGTTGCCAGGATGTTGTAGGAAACCTTCAATTCACTGGTGAGACTTTGCCTGGTCTGTATCAATCGTTCGGAGATGGGCGATACTTCGAAAGCAATAAACTGTTTGGTGAAGAAGAATCCAGCTTAGCTTTAGCCCTTTATATTGATGATTTTGGAATTTGCAATCCATTGGGTACTTCTAGAAAAAAACACAAAATCACAGCAGTTTATTGGGTACCCCTGAACTTACCCTGAACTTACTTGCAAAGTTTTGCTCATCCTTGTCAACTATTCACAGTTGGCTGCTCTTGGCAAGAGTGATGATGTGAAGTTGTTTGGGTTTGACAGATTCCTTGCCCCCTTATTGAAAGACATTTCAGTCTTAGAAAAGCAAGGAATATATGTTGAGGCAAAACGTCACAATGTAAAAGGAACCATTTTTTGTGTTTGTGCAGATAATTTGGCAGCACATGGATTGGCTGGCTTTCAAGAGAGTTTTTCTGTTGCAGATTTCTGCAGATTCTGTCTGATCAGCCGAGGGACCTTGGAAGAATGATTTTCAGCTGAGAACTCCAGATCAGCACAATTCACTGGTGAAGGCACATATTTCCATCCTATCACAGGCTTTCCTCCTAATATTCTGCATGATCTCTTTGAGGGGATTGTCCCTATAGAATTGGCCTTATGTCTCAAAGAACTTGCAGGGAAAGGCTTCATTTCCCTGGATGATGTTAACAATTCCATAACATCATTCCTGTACAAGTACTCTGACAAAGTTAACAAGCCACACAAAATACCGGAATCTAGCTTTTTGAGAGGGACAGCTTGGGGCAATGGCCATGAAAACTGGACTTTGGTTAGGTTGTTGCCTCTTATGGTAGGTGATTGTGTGCCAGAAAATGAGCCAGCATGGGAAATTCTCATGGATCTCAAAGACATTACTGAGATTGTCGTTAGCAATAAATTCTCTGAGAGATCACTGAGCTATTTGGAAAGTAAAATAGCAGACCATCGTAACTTGCTACCCGAGACCTTCACTGACCTGCATTTACAGTGTTGGTCTTCCCTGGATACAGCATCACTTTCAAGTTCATCTGACTCACCCGGAACTTCTGCAGGACGACCATCACTTGGTCTTTCAAGATGGTCTTCTTCATGGCCATCTCCTTTTCCAATCCCAACCTTGTCGTATGATGTTGAATTGCGTCTTCAAAAGGGGAATGATGTGTACAAGGAGAGGAGAATCCCTCTCAACATCACAAGAGACATCAAAGGTGAAATACTTGACAAAATTGCACGAGCTGTGTTTGATGTGACTGCATATCCAGACAGATCTGAAATAGATTCAGTTGCATCATCTCTTGTCAACAAACATCCCTGTCTCTGTGAGCCAGGAAGTGGAGACGGGTGGCATGGGTGGAGAATGAGCATTGCATTCAAGATTGGAAACAACTGCCAGAAGCTGCGCAATGCAGGTTGTGAGGAAGTAAAAGTTAATGAAAGGAGGGGAAGCCTTGAAGAAGGTGGACGCAGTTTTTAAAAAGCAAGAAGAGCTGAAGTGAATTTCCTGCCTGACCACCCCGCTGGGCAGAGCGAGGATACCCTGGAGGAAGATAGAGAGGCAATGAGAATGGAGCTGGAAAAAAGGAGTCCCAACATACTTTTTGTAAATGCAACTATGGATCGCACATTTTCCTTACATAGGAAGGAAATAGTTGAACAGGAGCCCCCTGTCAACCTGGTGAAATATCGATGGCCAGCGCTCTTCATGGAATATCAGGTTAGTGTGTCTGCTTCACTTGTTAAATCTTACTCTGTCTGCTCCGTTCTTCCTAACCCCTTCTCTTACTCACTTTCTCGCTCACATGCACACAGTCTTTCTGCTTCTCTATTTCAGTTTCTTTCTTGCTCTTACTCATGCACTCACTCAGTTTAAAATGCTCACTTTCTCATACCTGTTATAAACCCTTTGCTCTCACTCTTTTCTTCTGTAGGTGTACTGCGAATTTCAGAGAACAACAACTGTTAGCCTGCAGAGCGCATTCCTGAGTGCACTGGAGACACACACCCCAAAGATCCTCAGAATGTTCAGATTCAGAAGAGCATATTGTGGAGACGAGATGCAGACACTCCTTGACTTGTTGTATAAGCAGGTGATAAGCAAGCAAATTTTTATTTTTAATTTTTTTTTTTTACACCTTTTTTAAAGTAAGTAAATTAACTAAAGTAAGTAAAGTAAATCCACTACTTTAAATTGCCTACAGTTTTGTTTTTGATTGCATTATTTATAGACAGGTCTTAGAATGACCTGTTTACAACAACAGAAATCAGTTCAAGGCTACTTTTATATGTGTAAGTTCTGTGAAAAGGGAAGTGTAAATACTTGAGCAATACTTGAATTTGATTTTGTTTGCTTGTTTGTTTTGTGTCCCCCCGGACATCTGACATTTACATGCACAGAAAGACTGTGCTACACACCATTGCTCTTAAATATAAGGATTCATTTTTATTTTTTTTTTTTTTCCTCAACGGACAAGTGATCCAGAAGAGGCCTACACGAAAGATGTGAAAATGGCAATCCTGACTGTGGTCGAAGATGAAGTAGGGGCCGCCTCTTCCTTACCACATGTTGAAGACTTCGCCATCATACAAGAGGAGAGTGTGGTAATGTACAACATCAGTGATCTACCAAATGCGTTTGCGCTTTTCTTTGGCCTCTTGTATGCACTCAACATTCAGTACCCAAAGGAGTTGAAATACACTTGTGAGGTGGTTCAGAAAGTCTTTTTAGGTCTAGGTGACAGCTGCTCAGGAAGAGTTCAGTCTTTCAAAAATAAACTCTTGCAGTAAACAGTATGCTTGCTGCTCACTTGCAAACCATGTGAAGACAAAGGTTATATTGACTGTTAACAAAGAATGTTTGAATCTGTTCATTTTATTCTGCTTTGTTTGTCCACACATTTGTCCACAACAAACCAACAGAGAAAGACTGAGATCAATGTATGTTACTTTTTTGAAGGTTTTGAAAAATGTTATACTTAGCAATTCTTGACATCTGAGAGACCTGTGAATTTTTATTTGACCACATTATTTTTTTATGTTTTACAAGAGCTGTGTAAACCAACAAAGACTATGGTCAGTTTTCTCAAAACTTTGTTATAAAGACTGCCAATGGCATTTCAATAAAATTGAGATTCTTTGGGGGAAAAAACCTATTGTGTTGCTCTACAAGCTTTAAGAATGCCAATTAAGGAATAACTTTTATTTGAGAATATTATATATTGTACTAATGCATCATTTTTGTGATTTGTAGAGACTTGAAGTCTAAATTGCTTTAGTTTTGTCCCAAAGTTTGGCATAGAATTCTAATACAGAGGAATTCTGCAAAATACAAATGCAAAATGCAAATTGTTGATGAAATAAGTTTGTCCCCTCAGATTTTTTAAGCTTAGCACTCAATACCAAGCACAGATTTGTAAGTCATACTAACTTCCATTTGTAATTACTGAGAAATTGAAATTTTGAGTTAATGTAACTTTGTTCAAACACAAATTTGTAGGTTACACCAAATTAAATTATCAAGTACAGGAAACTTTAAACAATAGTTCCTATAACAAACTTGAATAAGTTTGGTGAACTTAAAGTTTAACTTAATTTGAGTTTTTGTCCAAAAGTTCAGTTTACTCAAAAATTTGCATGCAGAATGCTGACTAATTTTTTTTAAGTTGAAGTTACTGCAGATTTTTTACAGTGTACAGTGCTCAGATTAAAAGTGCTTCCTTTTTTCTTAAATGCTATTAAAAATGAAATGTGAAAAATAAAAACATCAATAAAAGTTGGTCGAGTGGCAAGATGCTGTGTTACAACTTCGTCCAAGTCATCATCATAGAATTGGACCAAGACATTGAGAATTCTGTCCATGTTGCGGTTTGTCGACTCGTAAACATTCAGTGAAAACATCTGTTTTGATAGTTTGTGCGCTAAACATTACCTAATGTGACAGGCAATGCCGTGAGTGGATAGGTAGCTGGCCTGTGTATTTGACACGCTACCCAGATAGCAAGCACAGTCGGCCCGATTCTGGCTGAGAGCTGGCACTGTCGGCTGAAGCACTGTTTTTCTTGAATGGGCCAAGACAGACACGCAGTAGTAGGGCTGATTACTGTTTCTTATTTGGCCCGATTGTGGTTTGATACCCTACTGCTGGCGTTGGACGCAAATGTGGCAGACATATGTAATACAGTGTGTGGCCCAACACTAAGGGAACGGACATCGACCAGTATCATAGCAAACGCTGTCGGCCTGATTTTGGCTGGGTGTTGGCACCATCAGCAGAGGTCTAGGTCGGCTGACGCACTGTCTCTTTGAATGGCCCGAGTCTGACATGCTGTAGCAGGGCTGATTACTTTGTTTCTCATTTGGCCCAATTGTGGTTTGATGCGCTACTGCCGGCATTGGACGCAAATGCGGCAGACATGTAGGCTAACAGTGTGTGGCCCGACACTAAGGGAATGGACATTGACCAGTATCATAACAAATGCTGTCGGTCCGATTTTGGCTGAGTGTTGGCACCACCAGCAGAGGTTTACGTCGGCTGACGCGCTGTCTCTTTGAATGGCCCGAGTCTGACATGCTGTAGTAGAGCTTAGGCTACATTTTTTACTTGGCCCATATGTGTACTGCCGGTGTTAAACGTAGGCTTATCCACAGGTTTCCTAGCATTGTTCGAAGATTTTTTTCCGACCCATTTAAACGGCCTTAAATGGTGTGGTAGGCTATTGTGATTAATATTGAATTAAAGCGAGGAGGTGGCTAATTTACCTACAGCTATCTATTTACAGGAAGTTCTCCCCACAATCGTTTGTCCAGTAACCACCCCAGGAAATTTGGATCACGTAATTATACGAAGTAGCCCGAGGCCTATTTATCACACATTTCATTCACTGATGTTAATGTCGTAGGCTAGAAGACCATGTCCAGGGTCAGGGATTTAATTACACAGTATGCGGTTAAATGAAGCACAATGGGCGACATAAACAATGGCAGACTAGGTGAGCAACATAATCTGAATCTTAGCGATTACATATGGTTAAGTCACCAGAACTGGTCATGTTTGCGGCAAAAAACGGCGGCTATCGGCTCACTGCCTGAGTAACGGACACAAGCAGACTGTCATCGCGGCGAAAATGAACAGCCATCGGCGGCTATCGGCTCACTGCCTGTGGACCGAACACTGGCCGACTGTCATCAGCTCACGGCGCAAATTTTGTTATTGGATTCTGTCTGGCACTGGTAAGTAGGCTAGGCCAACACTCTGATATTTTACTTGTAATTCGTCATTGTCAGTCATTAATGTAGCCTAAATGGTCACAGAAAATGCCGGAATAATCAACCAGAGTATAACAGAACTTTGCATGGCACAAACAAGTAGCCTAGTAGTTCATCTTGACTAATGACTTGACTAACTTCTAACTCGGGCATTTGACAGCTACCCTGCTTTCTAAGTGCACGCACTTGACCTTTCTATTCACGTTCAGAATCAGCTTTTCAGGTGGGCCACAAGATTTTCTGGAGGGGTGATTGCGTGTAATATTGATAATCTTTAAATGGGACTTTGTTTTTAAATCCAGTAAACAGTGCTAAACCAAGTGTTATGTCTGCATAGTGTAAGCTGTACAGAACTGCCGTGAGAGAACATCATTCCAACCTTTTTACAGGCTAGTGCAGCGGGCTACACATCGATTACACCCGCCTTGTCGAGTGTAGGCTAGGTTCGAATGCAGAATTCCTTATAAGTGCACCTTATCGCGTTATCCCAGAGACCATACAGACGGGGCAAAGCGAGAGTAAAAAAAACTAACATCTGTGTCTATAGACAAGTTCTCAGCATTCATCCACAGATCAGATGACTCTCAAATAGAAAATACTGCCAAACCATCAAACACCAATTGTCAATGTTATATAATAGCCTAATAGTCCTCACTTGTTATTTAATCTAAACCACAGCAACATATAGGCTGCATAAGCACCTTGACAAACATCTGCAAGTCGTCCAGTGTCTGATTGCAGTGATGAGCTCTTGGAGATGGCTAGCCTGGAAACGTGCTAACATATCAAATTAGAAACTAAATTTATTTCAAAGATATTGTCTAGCGAAGAAACACTAAACCATATACTATATAAAGGAAAGATGCAAATCAGTTGTAAATAATGTTATTAAAATAAACAGTTTGTTACTATTGTTACTTGTGTGCCATTTGTGTTTGTTGTTTTGTTGTGTATGTTGATTTCTAATGTGTCTTTCTCCTTAGGCTGAAGACGGAAACACATTTAAGGTACGATACACACTGGTGAACACATGGATAGACGTACTCTTAGAAAGAGAGCAGTGAAAAAGGTAAGTTCTTTCCTTGCCTCCTTTCACAATGAGGAGGATGTCCTCACTGCCTGTGGTCCTGAGACTGCTGCAGTGAACTGTGGTGAGCAAGTAGAAAACCAGAATCAGGTGGATCAGGGACAAATATGGGACAGTAATGATGAATCCCACAATGATGACATGGGAAATGTCACGCCTTTGGATGAGTCTTTGTGTGATTGGGCAGTTCATTTCAGGGTGCCTTTGGTAGCTTTGACTGCCCTTCTTTCCATCTTGAGAATACATCATCCCTCACTACCAAAGAATGCTAGAACTCTCCTAAAAACCACAACCTCCTACACCATCCAAGATCTTGCTGATGGTACTTACCACTACTTTGGCATTTTGCAGACCTTTGAGAAAAGCTTGGAACAGATGTGGTCTTGTATTCCAAACAGGCATGTGTTCAGATTGCAGCTGAATGTAGATGGATTGCCTTTGTTTAAGAGTTCCTCATTACAGTTTTGGCCAATCCTTGGCTTGCTACAGGGTGTTGTGAGAAAGCCTGTTGTCATTGCTCTGTTTTGTGGCAACTCAAAGCCAAATTGTCTCACTATCTAAGAGATTTGGTCAGTGAATTACAAGAGCTGAGCAAAGGATTTGTTCTCCATGGGAAACAGTGCTTCATAAAATTAACATCTGTAATCTGTGATGCTCCAGCCAGAGTTTTCATTAAAGGAACAAAAACTCACACTGGTTACTCTGGTTGTGATAAGTGTGTCAGTACTCCCGCCCGCTAGCCGTTGTGTTTTTGTTTTTTTCCATCCATGTGCTTTTGTTTTTCTGTGTTCCAGCCCTGCCCCGCTCCCCGCCCGGTCTCCGCCCGCCTGTTTCCCTCATTGCCTTCACCTGCCTGCCTGCGCACCTGTTTCCCATTCCCGTTATCAGCCCTGCCCTATATCTTCCCTGTGCATCCCTGTTCTGTTGCCAGTTCGTCTCGGTTGCGTTTGCCCGTTTCGTCCCCGCCTTTTGTTTCGTGCTTGATTTATTGCTTTTCCCATTTTTGACCTGCCTGTTTTTTCGACCTGTTTTTTGCCTGCTGTTTCTGCCCTGTTTGCCTGTACGTCTGCCTGCCTGTATGTCTGACCCTGCCTGCTCCATTACCCGTTCCTGGATTTAGCCCCTCGGACTGCCTTTCTGGTTTTGACCCTGCCTGGTTTTTTGCGGATATGATTCCTGCCTGTCGGACTTTTAATAAATCTGCCGGCATCGTTGGTCTGCGACTGAGTCCTTGCCCCAGCCCTGTCAAAGTGTGTGCAAACAGGCATTTATCTTAAACATAGGATGACTTTTCCTGAGGTCAACAGCCCACACCACTCTGATCTTTCTTTTGAACTGATGTCTGATGAGGAGCATCATATCATAAGTTCTCTATTAAAGGATGTAGGCATTGGCATGGTGTCAGGCTTTCCTCTTGACTACATGCACCTTGTCTGTCTTGGGGTAGTATGGAGACTGTTGGATTTATGGTTTACAGCAGGGCCCTTGTCTTGCTGCTTGTCCTTTCGTCAGATGGAACAAATATCAAGGACACTCATAGGCTCAAGATATTTCATTACGATGGATTTTGCTCGCAAACCTAGGGGGCTTTCAGAGAGGCTGAAGTAGAAAGCAACAGAGTTGCGTCAGTTTTTGTTGTACACAGGGCCAGTGTTTCTCCTCAATGAGTTGTCAGCTTCTGTCCATAACAACATTGTTATCTGTTGCCATTTTCATTCTTGCCAGTCCTTCATTGTCTGCAGCTTTTAATGATTTTGCAGACAAATTACTTGTCTGATTTGTAACACACTTCAGTGAATTATATGGTCCTGAATTTGTTACGTACAATGTTCATGGTCTAATCCACCTTTCTGACGATGTTAAACTTCATGGACATCTGGACTTAATATCTGGATTTCCATTTGAAGATTATTTAGGTAGGCAATGATGCAATTTGGCCCCATTTTCTTTAGCAGACCATTTGAATCAATTTTGACTATTTTGTACTAAAGGTCGACCGATACATCGGCCGGCCGATATATTCGGCCGATATAAGGGTTTTTTGAAGGTATCGGCATCGGCCGACACCCAGGAGCGTGCGGCCGATTTTTTTTCCGGGGCCTTAATTACAGACGGGCATATCCGCAGACAGCTCAGTGTTGCTGGAGAACACGTGCAACGCATGCTTTCCCCTCCCCCACTGGACGCCTAGGTTACCAGCCTGCTGGCAGACTTCAGCTGGAGTGGCCATTGGCCAAATAAACAACACAACTTCTGGGAGAGAACGGTAAGGCTAATTGTATTGGTCATTGGTTAGTTTGATGTATTGTTGCCTTGAACTTTTAGGGTGAAAATGTGAATGCCTGTCTGGTCAGTTTAAATGTGCTTGCTTGCAACTGCAGTCTATCTAGCGAGCTAGATTCTACACGGTGGAAACCACTCGTGGAATTATAATCATAACCATATGACGTCAACGTTATCAATTCAGATGTGTTTAGAAAGTTTCAGTCGGCGTCTGCGACTAAGCAGAGGTAAGGTGGTCTCAGAAGCAGCCCCCTCACACACACAGCTACGGCGTATGTGAGGGGCTGGGTTACTGCAAGTGTGTGTAACTGTTGCTCCGCCGGAGAGCTGTTTAAGTATGACGGGAGAAACTAGTCTATGCGTGGTTAAAGTTTATATGAGTTAACATTGATAATGCGCCAAATAGATGCCACAAGCCGTTTGCCTTTTACAGCTGAATCTCAAGCAATTTGTTGGAGAGGATTGCTTAAAGTGTATGTGACGCAGTTACTTTCTAACGCGAATATCAATGCTTTCAACTAGCGAACTACACAGGCCAATTTCGTTCAGTTGCTCAGTGTGCAATGCATGGGAAGTGACTTGGACACCACTCGCGGGATTTAACTGTAAACATATAACGCCAACGTTATCAACTCGATGGAGTATAGAAAGTTTCTGCATCTGCGACTAAGCAGAGAGACACGGTGGTCTCAGGAGCAGAACCCCCTCACACACACAGCTTCGGTGAGTGTGAGGGGCGGGGTGCGAGTGAGTGTGTGTGTGTGTGTGCGCGCGCGCGCGCGCGACTGTTGCTCCGCCAGAGAACTGAATTAGTATGATGGGATAAACTATGCGTGGTTGAAGTTTATATAAACATTGATAATGCGCCAAATAAATGCAACAAGTCGTTTGCTCTTTACAACAGGATCTCAACTCTCAATTTGTCGGAGAGCATTGCCTAAAGTGTGTGTGTGACACAGTTACTTTCTAACGGGAATAGCAATGCTTTCAACTAGCGAACTACACAGGCCAAGTGTGTGTGTGACTGTTGCACCGCCTGGGAGCTGTTTGAAGTATGACGGGAGAAACGAGACTATGCGTGGTTAAAATTTGAGTAAACGCTGATAATGCGCCGAATACTGATGAAACAAGTCGCCATGACTATGACATTCTTATACAAAATAAAGATTGCATTTCAATGACTGTTTTAAATGGTTGATCTTTTTTTTTTTTTTTTTACAATGGCTACATGTAAGATTAAAACTAAGCATTAAAGATGACAATGAACCTAATTACCCTAACAGCTGATTTTATTTTACATTTTGTGGTGATAACCAGATTATGTTAATTTCACTTATAGTAGCATCTACCAGCAAACAATTTATCAGGGCTGTTTTGGAGATATTGATGGAAGCCTTTTGGGCCTTGTACACTACTGTTACCATTATGCACTAGACCAAAATATCCTGAATATGTGTTTTTGTTTTTTCTTTTTTAAGCAATCCCCTGATGGCTGAGAAAACCAACCCCATATGGCAGCTGGTGACAGGGTCATAAACAACCAAGGTTCAATAATGCATGTGGGGGTGGCGAAGGGTGGTCTGGTGGTCTGATTCAACAGCCGAGCTAAGATTGGCCAAATTTGTTGTATTTGTTAATGCTGGTTCTGATAGAAAGGTGATAGAATAAATGGTGAATTCAGTTTTGGCAGCAAAAGGTGGGGACACACATTATTAGGCAGGTGGTCATAATGATATGCTGATCATTGTAGTACAGTATATTGTTGTTTATTCAAGTGTTATATATTATAAATGTGTGTACTGCTCTACTGTATATTTTTTTGAGACGTGTGTGTGTTCAATAAACTTATTTTTTTTTACAATTGAGACTTGTGTATCCCTGATTGTTATTATTATGACATTTCTATCTTGCAAATAGAGGGAGAGAAAAACAATATCGGCCCCAAATATCGGCTCAATAATATCGGCAGTACATATCGGTCATCGGTTGAGGCTGATGGCTAAACATCGGTATCGGCATCGGCCATAAAAAAATCCATATCGGTCGACCTCTATTTTGTACCCTTCTTATATTCTTTGACTTGCAAAACCTTCTGGATTGTGGCACCATAGAGCCTGCATGGGTTTATCTGAAGAGGTCTTATTTAGAGCCACCTTAATCTATGGGGTATAAGTATGGCTGCAGAACTTTGGACTGACATTTGATCATGGTTATTGTGGAGAGGTGTATCTGTTGTTGAGGTGTATCTGTTGTTGTCTCTGGGATGAACACATATTGTTGTTGCTATGTATTGTTAACTTAAGTATGATGGTTTTACAGTCACTACAGTGTATATGTACTATAAAGTACCCTGTTACATTTAGATATTATAGTTAGTTATTGTAGTCACTTTATGGTCGGGCAGCCAAGTTGTTTGTGTTCAGCAGTTGTGCTGTGAAGGATGGGCTTACCTTATGGATTCCTGGTACAACATGCAGCGCAGGTTGCGACTGTCACCAGCCCTGTTGTTGATGTTGAGTATTACTGTGTGTCAGTATTAAACTGAATGTAACTTATTTGCTTTTCCTTTTTTGTGTATGTCCATGTGAAGTCTGTATGTCTTCGTTAATAATTCATCTAACAAAAATGTAAAAAAATTTAAATAATTCATCTAACAAAAATTTAAAAAAGGAAAAAAGTTTTTTAAAAGTTTTTCATTAACCTTGTCTTCTGTCTTGTCCCGTCTTACTAACACCTCACTCATGAACCCGTACCTTGCCGTGGTGAGTGGGCTTTCAACTAAACGGGTCTCACTTTCTCACTCAAATAATCAGTTTAGCTGCCTTATATAGCAGTGGTACACATTGTTTAACACACCTTTTTATTTCTATATCATTTGACACTAACATTTAGGTTATTTTGTCAACTACGGTATGTATCTTGCACGTTAACCTGTTCTATGCTTTTTCTTTTTTCCAGAAGTGTATTCAGTGGTTGAATTCCTACAAACCCAGGAGGTGGAGCTAGTGCCAACCCTTTGGGTGAGTGGTGGCCACTGCTGCTGGCCCAGTTCACCGAGAGGCATGGCCCTCCACCAGGCCATCAAAAATGGAACAGAACCAGACCACAACTGGGACCGGTGGGAGGTCTGCACTATGTTTACAACTGGTAAGTTTGAAATTTTAGTGCTTCCACTATTCTTATACAGTATATTTTTGCCAAATTCTAGCAAATCCAACATGATTATCATGCATTTACCATGCACTTCCTTTTCTGTCCACTACTGTCTCTTTTGAGTACCTTCTGACTTCTGCACTCTCATCCTCTGGTTGTCCTGTGATTTTTGCAAAGTATTTATTGCTACACTAATGTCTCCTTTTGTGACATAGCTTGAATGTTAGTCCTCACTTGTAAGCCGCTTTGGGTAAAAGCATCAGCTAAACGAATAAATGTAAATATAAATGTAAATTGCTTCTGGCTGTTTGTTCTGTTAATGCTCAAGTATTAGCATTTGAATACAAATTCCACCTTAAATTTCTATTGTATTATTATGTTTAACCATTGGGTTGGATATAGCTGACATAATTACTAGTGTGTAGTGCATCTTTATTTTACAGAGAGCTATGAAGAAGGTTGCCGAAAAGCAAAGGAGGCGAAGATGACCTCAGACCTCCACTCTGAGGCAGAGGCATGTGGCCAAAGGCCAATTAGGCGTAAAAAGTATGTCGGTTTGCTCAGCATATCAGTACTATTTCTTCACCTTATACCCTTTCAAGCCCCATTTAATATATGTCTTGTATTAAACATTATTTAACAGAATCAGTATAAGTGCCATAATACAAAAGTTTCCATTTAATTTTGATCAACTGTATGTTTATGTCTGAAAATAGAAAGAGTGTCCGACTTGGCCCCCTGGGAGGTCTGGAAGGGGTGGACTCAGAGGAGGACAGGCCCTCACCACCCTCCAAGAAACTCTCCCCTGCCCCCATCATACAACCCCCCTCCACTGTCCCTGTAACCCAACCTCCTAACCCCCCACCAACTTACACTGAGCTCACCACCACCAATTCAGGCCCTCTTGCACCTACAAGTTTTTCTGAAATGCTGCATACTTGGAAGCCAGGGAATGAAGTGCCACGTGAGTGTATTGTTTTGCTTTCTCACTGACTCCATGATAGAGCTATAGTCACACCACTAAATCTGGGCCTTGTCTCTGTGCTCTCCCTTGATCACTAGTGATGTACTACATAGTGAAGCAGACATTTTAAGATATGTAATATATTTTGTTGAGTACACTGGGAAATTACACATGATGCTCAATCAAGAAGTTCTAGGATTGCCCCTATAAAAAGCTAAAGTTATATGTTATTTAAATTTTGCCGTAGGGAGTGTGTTGTGGTGTGTATGTGTGTGTTTCATTTTAACACTGTGTTAAATTCTTTTCAGCAGAACTACAGACAAATATCAACCAAGGGGACACACGATGTAAGCATTGTGTACATTTTGTTGCAGTTTTAATGCACTAGATATTGCCATTTTGACTGTACCCTAACATTATTATAGGGTTTTGTGGTATCTAAATGTTTGTATTTCATTTTAACACATTGTGAACCTCTTTTTCTGTAGCACTACTAAAAGAGGTCCTGACAAAACTGGATATGGTGCTGGACCAGCAGACCACAATTCTAAGGCTGCTCCAGCATCGGGAGGCACAGGGATCTGTGGTGGAGCATATAGAAGGCCTGCCCCTTCAAGACCTTTCACAGCTTCTGAGTCTTGAGCAGAGGCTCCAGAACCCAGATTACAAAGAGAAAATGGTGAGCATTGATGTGATTTTTGTGATTTTTATTCATTTTAAAGCAATGGATTGCACTCAATTTCCATTTTTTTCATAACAACACACTTACAAACACAACATGCACAACAACTGTGGCGGGACAAACAGTGAAACAGTTTTTATCACAGTTCATAAATAATTGCTTTTCTTATAAAATCTGTTGTAGGTCAACTATCTGGGAGTAACTGGGGGTGCGGATTTGAGGGATATAACGTGGCGGGTCCTAAAGAAAACCATAAGTAATGCACTGGCCAGGAAGTTAAACTGGAGGGGCATTGATGGGAAAACATCACTGGCCAGCCTTCAACTGAGGGAGGTGATAATCGGTAAGTATATTTGGGCACATACAGATTTTCAATATCAGAGGACATGATTAAATGATGTTTAATACCACATAAAGGCTGTATGTATTCATGTATCCATTCCATTTCCATTTCCCATATCCATCTGTAGTTCGGAGAAACCCACTGGCGGGGGTGGCTGCTGAAGCAGAGGTAGAGGGAATCATGAAAAGGTGGCTACAGCTGGCAGCGGATCGAGAGGGAAGGAGAAAAAGAAGGCTCCTTGCTAAAGAAAATACGTCTTAGGCCAGCTCTCTCTCTTTCTCTTTCTGTGTGTGTGTGTGTGTGTGTGTGTGTGTGTGTGTGTGTGTGTGTGTGTGTGTGTGCGCATGCATGCGTGACACTAAGTTAGTGTTTGTCTGCGTGTGTCTGGTGTGCGTACGCATGTGTTTGTGTGTTCAGTTTAACCAGTTTTTTTTTTTAAACTTTAATCTTTATTGGGTTTTCAGACATATACATTCATTCTGAGGTATTGAGTTCTTACAGCCAGAAGATTAGGTATAAAAGCAAAACAGAGCAAAAAAAAGGAACAATGTATAAACAAAACAAATCCAATGTCAAAAACAAAAATAAAACGGTCATGGCTACAGGTATCGGTAAACCGAGGAGTGGGTTGGTATCTATTGTCTTGAGCTTTGCAACCTTATTATTTTTGTGTGTTACACTGTGTCATACAGCAACCATTTCATCCATTTTGTAACAACCTCATTTCCTTTCAATCTCAGGCGATAGATCATTCTTTCCATATTGTAAATTTCCCTTACTATTTCCAACCATTGCTCTATAGTGGGGGGTCAGATTTATACCAATTTCTTGTTATTGCCTTTTTGGTTGTGATTAATAATATCTTAGTTAGGTATCTGTCACTTTTAATAACATGTTCCTTTAGATTTCCCAAATACATTATTTCACATTCCTTTGGTATTGCGTATCCCAGAATGTCTTTCATTACAATGTGTACATTTTCCCAAAATGAGTGTAGTTTTGGGCATCCCCAAAAAATATGGGTATGATTAGCCTCTTTACTCCCACATAGTCGCCAACAGGACTGTTGTGTGCCACTTAATTTACTCTTAATCTTAGGTGAGATAAAATAGTGAGTTAAATTTTTCCACCCAAACTCCCTCCATACTTTTGAGCTGGTAGTGGAGTGTTGTGTTTCACACATATTGAGCCAACCTTCAGGTGTGATTTCAACTTCTAATTCCTTCTCCCATTTGGCTTTAATGTACATAGTAGAGATGCCTCTAGATTCCCTCAAGTTTTGGTACAATACAGAAATTGCTTTAAATCTTATTCCATTATATACTTGTATTATTACATCGATTACTCTGTTTAGATTTTTTGAGTTCCCTATTTCTTTAAGAAGATAATCCCTCAACTGTAGGTATCTAAAAAAATCACAATTTTCTAACCCAAATTGCTCTTTCAGATCTTGAAAACTCATGATTTTTCCATTTTTGGTTAGTGTGCACCATGCTGTGATACCCCTTCCCTCACAATTTCCGAATTTCCGGTCACTTAGACATGGTTGGAATCTGTCATCATAAGCAAACCAACTCAATAGGCCCACTTTTTCTAACCTGTACTTTTTGATTAAATCTGTCCAAATATCTAGCGTGTGGGAGGTTATTGGATCTAGTGAGTTTTGTAGTGTTTTTATTAGTTTGGTGTGACCAAGCAAGGACTGGATTGGGATGGTTCCCACCTTCATTTCAATATCCTTCCATTTCGCAGTGTACTCCTTGTCACACCATTTAATTATTGATTCTAGTTGTGCTGCTCGATAATAATCTTCCAAGTTTGGGTGTGCCATACCCCCTTTACTTTTAGCTAACTAACGTGCAATATTTTATTCATGGCCTTTTACCATTCCAGATAAATCTGGATATCATTTTATCCCATTTTTTAAACATTTCTTGTGGGATCTTGATAGGAAGAGCTTGAAAAAAGTACAGTAGCCTGGGGAAAATGTTCATTTTAATTACTTCTATTCTTGAGTTGAAATCTAATGATAAGATTGACCATCTTTCAATGTCATTTTTAATTTGTAGATGGATCTGATTGTAATTTGTTTCATACAGATGAAATAGTTTGGTAAGATTCACACCTAGATATTTAATGGTTTTAGCATTCCATTTCAATTGGAAGTTCCTTGTAATTTCCTGAGAGGGCATGTAATTAAAGGCCACAATCTGAGTTTTACTAACATTTATTTTGTATCCTGAGTGGCTGCCATATGTATCTATCAAGTGGATGAAGTGGGTGAAGCTGTTATTGGGATTTTCCAAATATACTATGATATCGTCCACAAACAGGCTGATCGTATGTTTTTGTCCTCTGATAGTAATTCCCTCCAATTCCTCACTCTGTCGTATACCCTGAGCTAGAGGCTCAATATATAAAGCAAAGAGGAGTGGGGAAAGACAGCATCCTTGGCGGGTGCCCCTCTTCAATTCTATTCTGTTAGACTACCATCAATTTTTATTCTAGCGTTTTGGTTCTGATAAATGGTTTTGATAGAATCAATTGAATTTTTACTGAATCCAAATTTCTCTAATACTAGATAGAGGAAGTTCCAACTCACGCTATCAAAAGCCTTTTCGGCATCAAGACTCACTAAAATGGCACTGCTTTTTCTCACTTGTATTGAGTTAATTATATGTAGTGTCCTCCATATGTTGTCATGTATTTTACGTCCCACAATGAAGCCTGTTTGATCTTCATCAATTAATTCTGTCATTTCTGTCATGTAATTTTTTCATATCTCCTTGCTATTATTGATGTACATATCTTGTAGTCTACATTGAGAATCGATATGGGTCTAAAGTTTGTACAGTATTCTATATTTTTTCCCTCTTTAGGAATTACAGAAATTATTGCCTCTCTCCATGAAGGTGGTAGCTGGCCATCTTTAAGAATCCAATTAAAAGACGCGAGGAGAAGGGGGATCAACTCTGTTTTAAAGGTTTTATACCATTCTGATGGAAAACCATCACTTCCAGGGGACTTGTTAGCTTTAAGTTTTGATACAGCTTCAGATATTTCATCAACTGTTATAGGGGCTGTAAGGTTATTATTTTGTGTTTTTCCAATCGTTGGTAAGTCAAGCGAGTCAAGGAACTGTCTTTTTGCCACCTCGCTTGACGACGGAGGTTGCGTATATAGATTTTTATAATATTCTTTGAATACATTTTCAATTTCTGCAGTATTAGTCCTCAACTGGTCTGAGCAAGGGTCTCTGATCTTGTATATTGTATTTATAGCTTGTTTCCTAATTTGCCTTGCCAGTAGCCTAGTGGCCTTAGGGCCAGCTTCATAGTAATCTTGTTTCACCAATCTAATTTTTTTCTCTATTTCTGTTCTAAGAATTTGATCTATTTCCCCTTTGATGGTCTTTATTTCTTTCAGGAATTGAGTTGTATGTTTTGTTTGATATTCCATTTCCAAGTTTTTTAATCTTACAATCAAATTAAGATACATAGCCTGTTTCTCTTTCTTTTGTACTGAGGAAATGGCTATTAATTTCCCCCGTATCACTGCTTTTAGTGTCCCATAGAATAACCGGGCTGGTTTCTTCTCTATCATTTTCCACAATGTATGTCTTTATTTCCTTTTTAATTTCCTCAATTACCTTATCATCATTCAATATACTTACATTCAGTCTCCATGTAGTATTTTTCTGTCTGTTGTTTAGGTGTATGGTTAGATGAACTGCATTGTGGTCTGACACATCAGCCACTCCAATTTTGCAATCTTTGACCTTATGTAGATCCCAGTTATTCATGAATATGTAGTCAATTGTAGAGTGTGTATTATGAGCATTTGAATAATGTGTATACTCTTTTTGCATAGGATGAAGTTCTCGCCATACGTCCACCAGCCCCTGTTCCTTTAAAGACATCTTCATGATTTTAGTTATATGTGTCTTGCACCTGTTTATACTTGTTGAATCTAACTTATGGTCCATTACCACATTGAAATCCCCTGCACACACAACCATGCCCTCAGATTCTGATGATATAGCTGTAAATAAAGAATTAAAGAAATGCTTGTCACGCTCTGGAGGTGTGTATACGTTCACTAATGTAACCATCTCCTTTTCCAGTTTTCCTTTGACAATAATGTATCGCCCTTCTTTGTCTAATTCCTTTTAAACATTCAAAATGAATTGAATTTGTATAAGTATTGCTACTCCTCTTTTATGACTATGTCTATATGTATTATAAAAGGTACTTCTATAGCCAAATTTCTTTAATTTCTCATGTTCTTCCTGTGATAGGTGCGTTTCTTGCATAAAGATCACTTGGGCCTTTAATTTCCTCATTTTAAGAATTACCTTGCGTCTTTTCGTTTGGTTGTTCAGCCCATTCACATTTAGTGACATCAGTGTAATATTAGTCATGTTCTTTAAGTAAGATGATTCCCATCCTTTGTAAACCTCCTGCAGCCATGACAGATAATAAAAGCCCAAGGAACGTTGGGCAAGTCAAAACAATAAGTAGAACATTTAAATCTCAAATGAAAAATAGGCCTATCTGCCTCCCACATTTTCTCTGTGGGTTGAGGGGAATATCTCTTTAGGTATGAGGGCCCCTCTTTACAGAGGTTAGGTCTTGTCCCGTAATTAAACTGCCTATGTGCCATTTTAACTTACATAGCATACGTTGGTAAACGGTCAGTTTAAACAAAGAAGACAATCTAATCTCTGTATAGCCACTTCTGATGTAACTTACTGATTCTTAAACGTCTTTAGCCTACATATTTTTACCTTCGACGCATTTACATACGTGACCATTGTCTCCTTTGGAATTCTTGTAACTTTTGTCTAGCTCGCACTGCAGTGTCCCTTGAGTTCTCCATTCTCTGCCACTGCCAAGCTCTCCTCAGTCGTTCCTCCACCTCCGGTCCAGTTACGTTTCTCGTTGGTATCTCCACTTCGAGTCCTCTCCTGTTCAAGTCTTTCGCAGCTTCTTGGGCGGTCTCGTAGGTTTGCGGGCCGGACTGCCAGTGAATCTTGATTTTGGACATGGGCGTTTGGAAACATATTCCTCTCTCTTTCAGAACTTTTTTAATGCTTGAGGATTCCTTTCTTTTCTGTATGACATCTGTTGCATAATCATGGTCGAAAAACAGCGTCTGTTCTTGGTACTGAATCTTCTTTTTCCAGGTGGCTTTCAGTATCATTTCCTTCGTTGTATATTGCAGAAAATGCACTCTAAGCGATCGTGGGGGTTTGCTGGAGTCCGGTTTAGACATCAGTGCACAATGTGCCCGTTGTATTTGCAGGTCTGTTTCTGCCGGCAGAGAGAGTTCAGTTTTCAGTAACTGTTCCACGAATTCTGAAGCTGAATTACCCTCTGCCCCTTCTTTAAGGCCAAAAATACGAATGTTATTCCGCCTGTTCCTTCCTTTTTGATCTGTCAACTCATCCTGTAGTTTTCGTTGTTGTTCCAGAGCTTGCAGAAGGGCATCTTTTACTTCCATGTTCCAGTTTTCTATCTCATCAATTCTCTGTTCGGCTCCGGTAATCCTTCTCGTTTACGCTTCTAGCTCTTCCCTCGTTTCTTTGAGTTTTTGGTTGATGTCCCTTCTGAATTCTTCTAATTCTTCCTTCATTTTCTTTTTCATTTCTTCCTTAAAATTGATGAATTCTGATTTAAACTCGTGTCTGAAGTCATGGATTTCCTTAGCTATGTCTTTCAGACCCAATCGTAGCAATTCAACTGCTTCAACCTCTATGTTCTCTTCCTCTTTAGCCCCTTCTGCGTCCGTCATTTCTCCGTCGTCTTCGTTGTTGCGTTCGAGTGTTTTAGCTAGACTTTTAACGTTTTTCTGTCTTCTTGATCTTCCACCCCGTACCATTCCAATTGAAAGACGGCTGGCTCTGCTTTTATCTGAATTCGACATTCAGCCATCATTCAGCCAACACTCAGCCAGAGAGGTTTTACAGTGTGTGGGCCAGTACTGGGCCAATAGAAACAACGAGAGTCATCTTACAGCGTGTGGGCCAGACCTGGGCCGAACAGAAACAATTAGTCATTTTATTGTGTGTGGGCCAGACCTGGGCCAACAGAAACAACTGGCGTCATTTTACTTTGTGTGGGCCAGAGCAAATTTGTTATTTTTCAGTGAGTGGGTCAGCACTGATGCAAGGGTGTGGCCCAGAGGTGGGCCAGACAAATTTTGCTATGTGGGTATAAGTTTGGAGGGTGCAGTTCTGTCCTGTGAGAATGTTTTGCACAGGTCAACTAGCGCTGGCGCCATCCTGAAAGACAGGTCATTTTCTGCTATAAAAATGTACAAACGCGGACTTTATGATTGCACACGCGGTCTTGGATGGATGAAGCGGCAGCAGCTACAGTGGCCACAGCTCCTGGCAACGTTGACATTGAGCTCGAACAGCTGCTTTGTGTGAGGGATCTGTATCATGCCGAGACAATGCCTTTTGCCATTTGTCCCATACTATTTCTTTTTTCGTTCCCGTTCTATTGTGCGTGTCTATGCCAACCTTCACAAGTTTCGCTTCTATGCTCCATCTATTTCAATGCATGCTAGCCTATTGTGCAGTAATCAACTGATACAGTCCCCGCAAATACTTCCTGGCGCCGCCTCACATAAAGTTGAAACTAGTTGCTGATTGGATAAGAAGAGTGCTCTCGTGCCAGTATGCCGCCTAAACAGGCTTGGTTGAAACTCATCCGAAAAAACACCACGTCAGTGAGTTTTTAATAGAATTGCGTTCCGGTCTGGTATACGCTAGTAATAATTCACTGCCTGATCTAAAATCGCTCCATGCCGGATTTCCCATGTGGGCGTATACGCAGTCGCCTTGGTCCACTTCTGATTGGTGAGCATCAGAGGAGGCTCGTCGATTGAGGAAAGGGAGGACCATCCTCCCTAAAATTTCAGAGAAAAATAAACTTCCAAGAGAAAAATACACGAACATTTAACAGATTAATCTGTTAAAACACTGATAATATTACTATTTTAACACTTCGAAGTCACAAAAATCGTCTCCCCGTGTCAATACCAACAGCACCCCCTACCGCAATTGAAAATTACTGTACGGAGGTCCGACCTCCCCAAGCCTCTCATTGATGTCCATTATAAACGGTTCTTACCCCAGCGGCTTGTGAGTCCTGGCTTTTAACATGAGGGTGAATGGCAGTAAGGGAGGACGATCCTCCCTTTGGGCGGGTCTAGCCAGAGGCTCTGGATTTAGCTCCTAACATCAGTGAACCAATCAGCGGAGCTGACTGCACTGGTGAAAACCCCCTCCCTCAAAACTCTGATTGGGTAATCAATGATATCATGCAAGAATCTTGTCTTGTGTCATTAGTCATACAGCAAGGAAAAGAATTGTCGTGTTTAGTCGAAGTGTTTTTCTGTTGGAAGCTAGCTTTGTTGATTGCTAATAAAGCCACAATGGAAGCAGCGGACATTGTCCATGTTTTATTAAATACACCATTTTACTCTTTGGACTACAAGGTCAAAGCAGCAGGCAGACCAGTTCCAAAAATCAAGATTACCAAACCAAACGGTAAGGTCAGTGTGTTCAACACCACATGTACAGACCTAGCCATCTGCCCATGTAAAGTCTGACTGCAGCCAGCTAATATTAGCTAACGTTACCTGCCTAGTCGAGCTAATGAGTATAGGAAGCTAGCTAGCTAACAAGCTTGCAAACGTTAAATGAAATAAAATGTTTTGCTAAGCAGCTAGCAGTCTTAACTATACTATTTTGTCTGTTCAGCTATTTTAAATTTTGTTTCGAATTTCAGACCATTTAATAAAAAAGAATAAAATGTGATTTCGTTTTAGTTCAGAGCATTTCAATTAGAATATGCTAATGTATATTTTAATATTTACGTAAGCGGTAATTTACAATAACGCATATATTAATGCGTATGTGTTTCAATAACATTAATGTTAATGTTCTTGAAACTTTACGTAACGTAGAAATAATACATTTTTACAAAATATTGGGTGGGCACATGCCCACCTAAATTGATTGGCACGACGCCACTGTATACATGACCAAAACTCCTTACTGCTGCTTTAAATGTGTCTGGGTTTTACATGCCTGCATATGCCCTCACTAACACCCCCCCACCACCACCAAACTTCACCAAGAGCACCTTCCTTCCTCCCCTACAACCACCAGCCACTGGTGAGCATGACTGGTACACAAGGGGCACGGCACTTCTGATTGGTGAGCATGACTGCCATACAAGGAGGACGGCATGAATTTGTAAAACCATTGACAGAACAGTTTAAACCCTGGGTCAGATGTGGTTCATAACGTACATCCTAAATCGCAGCCTTTGCGATTCGCGAATCACATGCATTGTTTCAAATCGCGATTTCGATTTGAAATCAATTAATTGTTCAGCCCTAATACATGCAGTTTTATTTTCCCATTAGGCTCCAATGTCACATTTAATTTTCTGAAGAGAAAAGAAAACCATTTTATACAAATATCAACATACTTTGGTCAGACATAACAAATGCCAAAACACTCTGATGAGAATAGTGTAAATAAAATCAAATAAAACTTCAAGACACTCAAACATGTTATACAGCAAGCTGATGGAATCATGTTCCATAACTGAGGTTTACTGATCTTAAAGTCCCTACCTGAAAACTAAGACACTAAACACTCTGATTATAGGGCTGTCTTTTTCAGGGTCAGGATCGGCACAAAGGTCTTTGGGGTGGTTCTTCCAGCTCCCATGCTCTCTAGGACAGGCACACTGGCATGGCAGATACTGCTGAAAAGTAGCACCAAGATGAAACGCAGGCTGAGGTGGCGGTGGAATTCCTTCTTCCATGGGGTGTCGCCAGTGGTATCCATGGACAACTTTCTAACTTTCTTCTGTGCTGTGGCTGTGACTATGGCTGGGCCCACGAGCGGTAAGAGTGGCTGATCTGCATGTGCAGGACCTCCATCAGACTCATGTTCCAGCCTCCAGTTCCCAGGGAGAGGGCAGCTCCTCCATCTCAGCCACTGCAGGCAACTCTTTTGCCACTGAGGTCAGTTCAGGTCCATGATATTTGTAAAATGCCTGTCTCTTTGTCCAAAGATCCTCCAGTAATGTCTTGTGCAGTATGTCTTTTACAAGCTGCCAACTGGTATTTTTCACATGCTGTGAGGCCAGAACCTGGGCTGCTCTGTGCTGAAAGATACAGGTAGATGCTTTAACCTAGGCTGTGCTGTGCTGAGGACCATGACTACAGACAACAGTTACAGTAGTCACAGCTGCAGATCCATCCTGACCTTGCTTGGGCCATATTTCTCCAGTCTTCAGGTGCAAGCAATGAATCAGGGGTTACCAACAGCAGTGCAGCCCTCTAAGCCAGTGAGATTCAGGTCAAAGTCCAGCACCTTGGGGAACAGCTTAGTGAGCTCCAGCCTTTCAAAGCACACAGCATACATGAGAACAGAGCATCCCTCTGCGTTGCACAGCCCAACACGCCCCCTGCAGATGCTCAGCATCCTGGCTACACCCACTGCCCATGACTCTCCATCATTTAAGCCGCAGATCATCAGATGTGTCCCTCTTCTCACCATCTCTGGCATTGACATTTGCTCCCGTGTCCATAATCTTCCTCGCCATTCAGTATGGCCTGATGGAGATTCATTCCAATTCAGAATGCTAGGATGCAATTCCTCTCCATGTCCCAAAGTTTTCAAACTGATACTAAAACCATGCGAATGGTCTGCTGTATGACTGTCCTCTAGTCCTCCGTAATATTGACTTCACTTTGAACCCCTCTCACTCACTCATGTACACATTTATTACAGTTGCAATTTACATGCGTTCACTCATTTATACCCCACTTACTGACATGCCTAAGAGAACGTGAACAGATGAGATGGGGTACCTCCAGGCTGTGCTGCAGAGCAGCAGATGTGCAGTTTTCTTTAATCAGCAGCACCTGCTGCCATTTCAAAGGCCTGGGTGCACGCAGCTGACCGAACCCTGAGCACTTCAGCAAAGTCCTCTCCAAACCAGCAGGTGATATGAGCTGTGTCAATGGTGAAGTGGAACAGCTTGTCCAGGCAGCGAGTGCGGCGATACACGGAGCGCGGATCAGCACGCAGCACCGCTCTGATGGCAGCTGCTGCCTCCTCTGGGCCCTGCAGGAACTGGAAACTGGGCCTCCCCGACACTGGACAATATGCACCCACATATGCACATAGACATGTGCAGGTACACACACACACACACACACACACACACACACACACACACACACACACACACACACACACACACACACACACACACACACACACAAACACAGGTCTGATCATCAACATCAGACAAAAAAATATGTTCATGCAATTAAACTGTTCATAGTGTAATAGGACCAGGGGAGTGGTGGTGGAAGGGTGCTATGTGCCTGGAGAGTGGCTCCATTCTCTGGCAGAGTGGAGCCAGACCACATCTTCCAGCCAGCCCAAAGCCTGTTGCCAATGAACTCTCCCCTGGCTTATTTAAGGCTCCCCAATCTCTCTGTGTGCTGTTGAGGCAAAAGTGTGGAGGGAAGAAGTAGTACTTGGACTAACGGTACGCTTCCATTGCAGCGAATTTCGCTTCACTCTCATTCAGGCTGTACGGGGGCGAAATTCGCTCTGATTGGGTGAAATTGGAGCGAATCGGGCGAAGCAAGCGAAATTGAGATGGCAAATCCCCAACTTTATGCAAACAGAGTTAGGATTTGTTTTCTTTTTTTACTTTCTTTTTTGTTTTTGTGCCATTGCTGTGGGCAGTGCATACCTGACACAAAAATTCCTATGATCATTGATGGAATTACACTGTTTGGTCCATCATTTTGTTTTACAACCCCATGTCTCATCTCTGGTCCCCTTACAATACAGATACTGAAAAAAAGTAAAAAAGAAACTGTCTGAAAAAATTGTCTTGTTCTGAATACATATACACGTGTACTAATGTTATTAGTGAAATTTGGATCTTTTTACCGTCAACAGCAATAAAATTCCCCTTGAATTTTAGATTATCAAACTGGTGAGAGCAGTATTCATACAGCAGGATTCTCAATGGAGAAATTCAAAGAATATTAAACCATTCTAAATATTAAACTTTCCAATAATTGGTTCATGCTGGCATCTTTCAACAAAAACAACTTTAACATTATAAATATGAGTTCAACAGCAGCACCCTCTAGTAAAAAAGCACTTTCTGTTCCAGAGTAGTAACCCATTAATCCTGGGTTTGAAATGAGAAGCCATGTGATCAGTATGAACACTTAGGGAAAAGAATCCTGGTACTGGTGCAGACGTACCTTGTTTGCTGGGGGGCTGAAACTCTTTCAGGTCCCTCTCAGCATGTTGGGTAAAGCGGACAGCTAGTGCAGATACTGGAGGATCCCTGATCCAGGCGGCAATTTTACTGACAGATGCTTTGTTGTAACACATTTCTGCATAGGGCTCACATCTTTGGCTTCCACGGGTTTGAGCCTGTGAGTGGTCTCGGAGAGGAGACTTTTCTTCGGCACTTTCTCTCTGATTGAACACATCACTCTGATTGATATAGTTCTTAACCTCCCTCAGGACAGCAGTCATGTCATTCATCTGAGGGTGGCCATCAGATATCTCCTCTAAAACAGATGCCCTAGCATCTGGGCTAAAACCCTGCTCCTCTTCCTCTTCTGGAGTCACTTCCTCACTATCTGAAGTGATGAGAGAATTTCTTGCTCCAGTCTGCATGTCCACCCCACCTGAACACATAGTGATGTCATCATTTTCCTCTAAATCAAAATCTGTCCCGGTACGTGGAGAGTCATAGTCTGGAATGTATGGTTTAACATCAAGAACAGGCGTGCCAGCAATCATGTCAATGCCTGACAGATAAAGTGTATCACCTACAAAAAAAGATATATGGAATATGGAGTCAGTACCAAAAATACAATACAGCCAATATCAAACACACAGTCTCACCGTCACAAGGTAGTGGGGTACACACAGCCAAGAAAGGTGGCTGGAAATGCAGGAATCCAAATATACAGTGTTTTTACAGCAAGGTACAGGGGCAGAGGTGAAATATATATACATATATATATATACACTTTAGGGGGAAAAGCATTTATAAAAAGAAGTATATAAACTGATACACAGTGTCACAGTGCCACAATGACACTGGTGAGCAACAACAATGACAACAAACCAAACTCACACTACTGAGTAGACTTACAAACAGAGTTATTGCAGTCTCAGGCTCCAGTCTTGCAAAGTGAATGGCCTATATACCCTTTGCCTTACAGGTTACCCCCGATTGGAACATATGACCTTTGAGACAAGTATATTGCTATCTGAACATCACAACACATATGAAACTACACAATCTGTCAAGTTACAGCAATATCTTACAGAACACATAAAAAATCATTTAAATCTACACAGATGATACACAGGCTGGGATTTAATCATCAGTGCATTAAGCACTCCCTGTAGGTGTGTTGGTTGTCTCACCTAATATGTATGACAGGGGTACATGCCCAGGAGCATGTCTTTTCCCTGTAACCGCATCCTAAATGCTGCTGTGTGTACACTGCCAGGTAAGCTACCCATTTCCACTGTTAATATCTCAGATGCAGTATACCTCACCTGCTACACAAAATGTGCAAAATAAGTCATAACAATGTCCACGTTCACATTCTAAGTGACAGATTGCATGAACCAACACAATGTAAAGGGACATGTACTTTTTCCTTTACATGCGCAAAAGCCGGCATTTTACAGGTATATAGAAAATGTCCACACTGATTCGACAACTGTCACTTAGAATGTACAATCATGCTGCTAACAGAACATGACAAGCCAGTGAGGAAAGTCCTAGGACAATGTTTTTTCCACATTTTGTGAGACTGAACAGTTCAGTCCATATGAGAAGATGTTAAAATGTGAAATGTGCCACTTAAGTGCGATGCCAGTGCTAAACTGCATCATCACACTCTGCTTGGATAAAAACATTCATAAAAGCAACTTTTTCTGTCTTTTTATTTTTGCTTAATGGTCAAACAGTTACAATGTAAGCAGTCAGTTCTGGGCTTCAGACGCTGACCTGACACTTTGTCCAGTGTAGCCAAAGTAAGACCCAGGGCGTTGGGGCGATGGGGACTGCGAGTGGAGAACACCCCAATCCTCTGGCCGTTCAGTCTCGGAGGCTTCACCTTGGCCTTGTAGCTCAGGTGGCCATTCTTATGGAAGAGAAATATAATCCTGTCAAAGCATAAATAAAAAGTGTACAAGGGTTACCATTTGGAAGTCACTGCACAAGTTGGATTTTGTGTAACTCCGACCTAATCTTTCTTCAAAAAATGCTTTTCCCTTTTACACAAGCCTGTTTTCAAATCAGCAGCTGTACACTGTAGATTAGGCTCGTCTCACTGCAAAAAACGTCTGCACTCACACATGATTGCTGAGGCCAGATGAATTGCAGTCCTCTCAGCAGCTATTTTCCGCACTGCAAATAATACAGTACACTACAGCAGAGTGGGCGCTCATTGGAGGATAGGCAGTGCTCTGCTGATTACCTGAGCAACTTGCAGTTGCCAAACAAATCACAGAGTGCCTTAGAGGGGTTGGCTGTTATGCCCACCCCTACGCCTGGCAGAACAAAGCTATTCTATTCTCTGACGGGATGACCGAAGAGTAGGAGCGTAAAGAGTACAGTACAAAACTTGTAGTGCACACCTCAAGTGAGATATTTATTTGCCCCAAGAAATGCAAGAGAACAATACCGGCAGACTTCCTGCAAAAAATAATATGGGCTTACTAGGCCTAATAGGAACAATAGCAGTTGGCGAATAGAAAAGAGTGAATTTAAAATATTATATATAGGAAATGGAGAAACAAATCACCTGGGGTGGAAACATAGGCAATAAGTTATATGATTATGCAAATCTAATGCAGAAAATAAATTTTACATCTAGAGATCACTCCAAGTAATGATGTTGACAAGGTCTTCAAAGGATGTATTTTGCCTACGCAAAAACTTCCTAAAAAAGACATTCTAACCCCTTCTATAACATTCTACAATGAAACATTTTCACCAGGGCCTGGAAATTTTCAGCTGTAACTCCCATTTAAAGACCAGCTGAAGCACTTTCTACCAGAACAGCTTTGGGTCACCAGTTAAGTATGCATCATTGTCTGCCTTTGACTGCCATCTCTGCTGCTGCTACTCTCAGGGTAAAGATGGAAATCATTGATATTGAAACAGATAGACATATTGAGTTTGTCACTGCTAACCCTATATCCTATGCCTCTGAACCTGTTTGGCATGTATCACTGATCAGAAATTGAGAGACTGAAAAGTATGATCATATTGTCACAGGACTGGAGTGACTAATCAGCTGGTGCTACTGTGGCAATTGTATGGCTGTGCCTATAGAACTGAGTCAGTATGTTGTCAAGAAACAAATATAGGACGCTTGCTGAATTGTAGTAATGTTTCAATGTGTATAATGATACAGTGTATGCATGGACTCTATGATATAAATTGCAGTGATAATGAACTCCGCTAGTTCTGCAGTGCTCATTGCTACAGTCTGGAGTAATGCAGTTAGCACCCCCTTTTAATGTTTTAGAACCGCTTTCAAAAGAGGCCATAGGCTGTAGGCTGTAGTGGCTACCTAGTGGTCACTGTCACAGTGGACCAAACAAACTCACAATGTCACGCAAAAACATAGCTCCACCCTTTTGGTAATGGTCTGGAGACAGCCCTACTGCTGTACTGCTTATAATGTCAGAAAAGGTGTTCACTAAGCATCTGACAGCACACTTGAACACTTGCTACGGTTTACATGGACACATGACACTCATATTTCACAGACACACTGCACACACACTTCTCCATTCACTGTTAGTTCCCTGAAGGCGGGGGTTTGACTGTCATCTCTGTGACATCACTTTTAACATAACAACTTGTATGCAAGAATGCTGTTCGTGGACTTTACCTCAGCATTCAACACCGTCATCCCGTCCAAGTTAACCACCAAACTTCAAGCTCTAGGCATCAATACATCTCTCTGCAACTGGATCTTGAACTTCCTGACCAACAGACCTCAGCATGTTAAGTCAGACAACACTTGCTCCTCCACCATCACACTGAACACTGGCGTACCACAGGGCTGTGTGCTGAGCTCGTTCCTCTACTCCCTCTTCACCCATGACTGCAGGCCTGTATATGGTTCCAACACCATCATCAAGTTCGCAGATGACACCACGGTGATCGGCCTCATCAGTGACAACGATGAGACAGCCTACAGGGAGGAGGTAAAGCACCTGGCAGCATGGTGTGCTGACAATAACCTGCTCCTTAACACAAAAAAGACAAAGGAGCTCATTGTGGACTTCAGGAGGAAGAAAGGAGGCACGCTTGACCCCATCCACATTAACGGGATGGCTGTCGAACGTGTCTCTAGCTTCAAGTTCCTGGGGATCCACATTTCAGAGGACCTGTCCTGGACCACCAACACCTCCAGCCTGGTCAAGAAGGCTCACCAGCGCCTCTTCTTCCTGAGGACACTGAAGAAAAACCATCTCTCTTCAGCAATCCTGGTGAACTTTTATCGCTGTTCCATCGAGAGCATCTTGACCAGCTGTATCACAGTCTGGTATGGGAACTGCTCGGTTTCAGACTGCAAGGCTTTGCAGCGGGTGGTGAAGACTGCCCAACGCATCACAGGGTCTCCGCTTCCGGCCATTGAGGACATACAGAGGATACGCTGTCTATGTCGAGCCCGAGGCATCATCAAGGACTCTTCTCACCCAGCTCACAAACTGTTTGTCCTCCTGCCTTCTGGGAAGTGCTTCAGGAGCCTCCAGTCCAAGACCAGCAGATTCAGGAACAGCTTTTTCCCCACAGCTGTCTCCTTATTGAATTCTGTCCCCTGCTGACTCCCCTACACCACTACGCACATCTCATTGCCCCTCACATCCTTATCCCCCTGGCCGGGACAGATTGTAATACATTTCCCACCTGCACTACTAGAAGGTTATCTGCACTTACAGTAATACTATACTTGACACAGTTGCTTACCGTAGCTTATACTGCACTATTCTTTGACCTATTTAGAGCTACTGCACCTACCATCAATCTATTATTTGCAATTTTTAATCCAGAACCACTTTATGTATTATATAACTGTAAATATCATAGTATATATTATATTCACTGTATATATGTATGTATGTATGTATCTATCTCTGTATGTATCTATGTGTAAATTTGTCCATAACTACTGACCTCATAATGTACATATCACATTGTATATACCCATCTGTACAACATGTTTATAGCAGTGATCATACTGTTCATACATATAACTGTAGATATTATATCCTCTGCACTTGCTGCTTATTGCACTTCTGGTTAGATGCTAACTGCATTTCGTTGCCTTGTACTTACTGTAATGACAATGTAATGATAATGTGTAATGACAATAAAGTTGAATCTAATCTAATGTAATCTAAATAAAATACTAACTAAACAAAATGCCAGACAACCCACCACTGTGGCTCCAGTCACTGTTGAATCCTAGAAGACAAAGCTGGCCTAAAAGGAGATCCCAAGATTCAGAGAGTTCACCTTTGCGTCACTGAACTGTTTTTTGTTGTTTTTTGTATACTCACTCACCACCACTCACCTAGGTGAGGAACTAACTGCCCTTTACAGCCAGTCATCTTTGTTTTTTTGAGCCAAGGAAATTGGTCATAATGCACAATGTATTACTCTCAAAATTATCCACACAGAGGTCCAAACACTTCTAGTAAGGCCTTGCAGCACAGGGAATCTGACCTGACAGACAGAAAGCAACATGTCTGAGTTAATAACAGTCAGTTGTCCCATAGGTCCTGCCTAGTGAGTATCCCACATGGATCTATTCTAGGACCATTCCAGTGCAGTATTTACCTTCCATGTGTCTGTACTGGGGACAACATTCAAATGCATGCAGATGATAGTTCAATCATAGTTCTATGTTAAGTTAATTCCTATAAACAAAGCATACTGCATAATCTCAGTACGGGGAAATATACATATATCCCCCCTGAGGGTACTTCTTTGCTTTGTCTACGGTGCCTGCGTGGACAAGGTTCATTTCTCTCCAAAGAAGGACAGGGGACTCCTTCAAGAACCATCTGCAACATGCCACCATTACCAGTTTCCATTAGCAATGACAGAATAAACATGTACACCATCTTCACAAATACACTGAGGTAAGCAACAGTTTATTACTCAGAAAGCTGTTCTCACCAGACGTGCGAGTAGTGTTCCAGCCCTGTGAGCGCATGCTGTGGGTTGCTGAAAACAGTCTTGTTTATCTTCAGGGTGGCACGAGATGAGCCGCAGATGGTGGGCTGCCGTGGGGTGCCGTTTTTTGCAGAAAAGCAACAGCTGATGTACCCAATGGGAACAGTCTGAATACTTCCTAGGATACAAGGCAAACAAACAATTAATGAAATAACTAACATTACAACTCACAGATGATAGCATCTAATATAATAACCACTACAACAAGCCATGCCCATGACACTTCACACAAGTTAAATGTGAGGAACATCATAATACAGTTTCAGCTATATTTCATAACTTTCTGTGAGACAGTGTGCACAGACACACATATGTATGGAGAGACAAGCAGCATTTTGAAAAGGTAATAAACAACCATATGTATCTGGACTTCCATCTATGATATCAAGCAGAATCCAGAACAGAAAATGTAAGTTTAAAAAGAGTGTTAGATCCTGTTTGGACCAATGAGACCAAAATAACTCCATGTTTCCAAGTATGCAATGTTTTGCAATAACTTCAGATTTTATTTTGCAACATTTTCCAATGACTGTGTGTATCAATCTATACACATTTTTGGCCAACATGAGGGTTCCTCACCAGCAGATCCCCTGATGTGGTGGTGAGGAAATGACACCCATTAATAGCAAAGTTTGTGTGCTACCAGCACTCCAATAGAACTGATAGCTTACAAAAAAAAATATTTGAGTTTATTCTGTTCTATTTTAGCCTATTTAAAAATGACCTGTTCCATTTACTTCAATTCAATATTTGTTCAGCAAGTTCAAAATTCCTCAGGACAAATGCACAAAAATAATATTTGCAAGACATTGATTACTGATATTCTGCAGCCTATACTCTGCTTTGAGCTCATATCATTGTGGTGGTGGCAGAACAAACAAATTGTGTTACTTTTGACTCAGTTTGTTGACTATGTTACCCCTTATTATCTGCACTTGGCCTATAAGTTGCTTTGGATAAAAGTGATGTACTGACACAAAGAAGTCAACTCAATGATGCTAAACAGTCAAGCAAAATGTCTGGGGAAAAAAAATCTACATACGAGAATAAGAGTGAACTGTCAGTATGAAATAAGGAGTGGTCAAGGCCTTCAAGGTATTCAGAGAATGAAAAAAAAATACTACTGAATTCATTCAATAAATCCCTTGTTGTGTGTTATCTGTAATATTACAGTGTTGCATTGTCTTATTTCTGCAGGTTTCTGTGCACACATTGGACTTTTGAATGGTTTTGTATGTTGGAAGAAAAATGCAACCAATCAGAATGATTTTCTTCAGTATTAAATATCTAGATCCTTGCTCCAAGGTATTCAGTGTCTCAGTATAATACCCTGACCATAAAATTGAATGAAAACATAATTCTGCATTGACAATTCGATCAACCAATCAGATTTGTAGCCCACAAGCATAGTCCTTCAGATTTCCAAGAGTTCCAGAGTATTCTAGAAGGCCCTACTATGTCAGTGCTGTACACAGCATCTGAGGATGCACTCTGAGACAACTGACAGAGTGTATGTATGTAATAATAGCTATCTAGCAAGTTTAAATGGCAACAGGTGGAAAGGAAAAGATTTATTATCTGTGCCCTTTTCTAGCCCATAGTTTAACAATAAGCTGGACACAGCCGAGAAAGGATCCCCCATGTCTACTGATCTCTGGCTCAATCAGCCTGAAAAAGCTACTTGATGAAATGTCAGAAGTGACTGCCATGAATGGCACCAACCATATGGAATATTACTTCAACACTGGTGTGCACTGTATTTCAGAAGAGGGGTGATTTCAAGGACCAGTTCGATTACATAGATGAGCACCAAAACGTATTTGATACCATAAACAGTGCTCGTGGCTATGCATCACACCTGGGAACTTGAATTTTGCTTTTTATTTTCAACTTGTAATGACATTTTTCCCAGGCAGATGTTCTTGACACTTTACAGAGAGTTGACATGTAGTTTCATCTGACCAGGGTGCAAAGGAGTTTTTCATTTGCACTGAGGAGCAGAAGGAACATTTTCATCAAATATATGATGAGACAGTGCAGGAAACCAGTGCACCAAGTGTACGGAGAACCCATGGAGATTCTTCTTCGCACTATAAGAAACTGTACAGAGATGTTCTCGACAATATTCTAAATCACATGACAATTGGTTAAAACATCACAAAAAACTTGCATTATTTTCTCCTCTGGACAAACAACAGTTCAGCAGCTTTAAGATTACATTCCCTGAAACTGCCTTCTTAAGCCTGGCAGACAGCTACGGGCCACACTGTGACCACTGCTGAAAACACTGAAGTACTCCATCTTAGATTTTCAGGGAAAGAACCAACCTGACCTCTCCCTCTTCCTCCAACATAAAGGACCCAGTGACAGCATGCATCAACTATATGCACCAACATTTAGTTTTAACAATTTCTGTCTCCAATGAAGGGACAATTCTGGCCCTAAAAGGGACAAAACATGTGCAAGGAATACAAGAGGACAGTCCCCACTCTCCATATTGGGATTTGTAGCTATTGAAAAGCAACTTCTTTTGGATTTGAATGCCAAGGATCTGCTTTACAATTGGGTTATTGTACATTTTATTCCAAAGGAAAGGAGGATGGATTTCATCCTCAAATGAAAAGCACTGGTAAGAAAAAACTGGTATATATTAAAAAAAAATTGTCCGACTGAGTACATTGTCTATATGCTTCATTTGTGATCTTGAATAGATTATTTCTTGGGAGGTACCTAGTGAAGGCCCAGGTCTGACAGGCACAGTCCACCACTCTTAAGATATGAAAAGAGTATATGTATCATTTGCACACAGAACTGCCACACTTTTTTACAGTACAGACAAATTCCACCAATATCAAAAATCTCACTCCAGCCGTTACACGCAGATTGGCAATACTACAAAGAACAAGCATTAGTGCCAGTGCAGAGAACATTATTTGTACTTATGTTGACATACTGCACCTTGCTCTAAGGAAAGGCCTTCCCTCACTTTTTCTTTATGTGGAGGTCTCCCGAGTGCCCCCTCCTGTTGAACATTATTCAAAACAGACTGAAGGGAGGTCAAGTGCTTCCTGTGATTGCGCCCAGCACTTTCGATCATTTGCCTGCGAATGAATATTTTTCGTCAGAAAGACACGAACACAAAACTATTAGATACCATGGCAAAAAGTGATCCATAAACCACTACAGATTATGTTCAGTTGGAAAATTAATTAAGCTCTCAATAAACCGGCCACACAAATCGTAACAATTGTCAAACATTCAGCTCGCTTTTCCCCCACATTAGCAATTTATCTATTTTAACAATATCTGACCATGACGCTAATTCAAGAACAGTGTTAACTACGTACGTGCAACGGTGCGATCGCTAAGACTGCTACACTACGTTAATTGCCTAACTTACTGACCAGCTCTTTAGTTGGTTTGCTCGCTAACTAGTTAAACACTGCTGTAAGACAAGTATTACCTAGCTAGCTACATCTACGCCACTGAACACATTTGACATTACCTGAGATTTTTTATTTCTTTTCTCATCACTGATATTTGCTGATTCAGCTTCATCACACGTTGACCACAGCTGCAGGGAACAGACATTATTCAACGTTTTTAACACTCTTTTTCTTTTTAATACAAGCTAGTTAGCTGTAGCCGCGTACAAGCCGACACAACGATTCTGATAGCGGAAACCGACTTTTATATTTAGCAAAATTATTTAAGTCTGATGCAGGTACACCAACAAACTGAGCAGCCAAGCTTACGCACTCCACGTCGAACAATCGTCATCTCTCCCCGAGAAAGCGGAACTTGAACGTGGGTGTTTCTTCTTCAATGGTGTATTTTAATGACAGGGCGTTACAGAACTTAAAGGTGTATACCCCCATCTACTGCGCTGTAGTGTGGATGAGAAAATGTAGGCTTCCTATCCTGACCCCCATGCCGAAGAGTGTCAGAACCCATTTGCAGATTTCCATACTATGCTGCGTACACCTCGACCTGCGTACACTTCCTTACTAGGTCAACTCTGTAATCCAGTGTGAAGAAACCTCGTGCACTTCCTTGCATTGATTACCAAAACTCTCACATATACACAGCAGGATGTTAAAGCATTTGAGGCACAAAACCCTGAGTCCAGAATGATGTTCCTCCACAAGATGTGTTGACCCATTTATGTCTGAAGGACCTGTTTGTAATCTTGTTAAAGTGTATTTCGGTTTGTTTTGTTTTGTTTGTTCCCATGAAACCATACATAAGAAACATACCGCTGTATCAAATGTAAATGTATTCCCTTCCCACTTCCCCAAGTACTTGCCATTTGGCATCTGTAACCACCCTGATGAGGACCTTGGCCTTCTCTTTGCTGAGTAACACCCTTACTTATCCATAGCCAACCCAAAGCATACATATACGTCGATTTGGATAAAAGTGTCTGCCAAATGACACACACATATATATATATATATATATATATATATATATATATATATATATATATATATATATATATATATATATATGGCACTCAGAGAAAGGATACATAAATACCTGTCATGAAGCAGGTGAAGAAGCACAAATACATAACTTATCAAATCCAGCTTAACCCCTATTGTGGTGGATGATTAGAGCTGATATTGAGTCTGAACATAATAGCACCTAATCAGGTCCAGACCTCCTCCACTCACTGTATAGTCGAAGCAGGGACTTTCAGCTCAGCTGTACATAACAAACTTTATCAGACAGTCTTCAATAGTGTCACATAAAATACTGAAACTGTAACAAGGAGCAGGGTGAATGCAAACACAGAGGTAATTCAGGCCATCACAAGGTTTAATTCAATGAAAACAAAGCATCTTTTACTGAAGACTCAAGAGGAAAACAAAACAGGGTTGTCCCTTCTCAGTTGCCCTATGTTCATGGTACAGTGTCATCCCTGCCCCACCTCCTGCATCAAAGGAAGCTTCATTAATCATGGTATTAAATGGCAGAGGCCATGTACTTTGCATAGGGTACCATCAAAGAAAACAACCTCAAGTTGTTGTCAAGTTTAGGCTAATCCAAATGACTGCAAATTTGTTCAGTTTGATTGTGGGTTAAATCAGGATTTTGTGCCAGCCAGACAATGGTGGTATCTTTATAAATCTTGTAAATGTGAATCATTATGAAAGGGTACGATGAATACTTATAGTTTACAAGTAGTCAGATGAGCAGTTTTTAGTCAGGGTGCTTTGCTGTGCTTCTGCTGGTTGAATGACATATGGAAAAGTAAATTAATCTGTAAATATGTGCAGTAAATATTTGCAGAAATTCATGCTTTCATATGAATTAAGAGTTGCAAAGACATAGCTTTAATAAAATTGAATCATGACATTATTTACCAAACTTATCATTTGGCTCATTCTGGCCTCATCTACTGTACATTGTTCATCAGTACACTGTTTAAAATAGAAAAGATGACTCTTACACAAGCCATTACTCATATAAGCAACAGTGAGGAGAAAATGGCTGAAAGGGAGCCCCTACCAGACTGGTCTGATTAAAGATAAGGAATACCAGGGAATACCTGTTTGACTGCTGTTATTGTTTCCTGGTTTGTTTTTGTGTTAAAATAAAAAGGATTAATCATATAAATATATCGGTGTTATCATTAGTGTTTGAAAGCACAAGGATGCAATTTAAACTGGTTTCAGTTATAGTCAATAATATTGCTATATCATCGGTGGAGATGAAATCATTAAAGTGCAAACCCAACTGGAATGCAGTGGGAAACTGTAACAAATCCTATATAATTCCAATAGAAAACATTCCACAGAAATCTTCTACATAAAAAACCTACTGGAATATAATTCTATGGGATTTCAGTGCAAACAGTTCTTTTGGTATTCTGTGGAAAATTCTGTAGGATTCCAAAGTAGCTAGCAAGCGTAAGACTAAATAAAGTTTTTGTTTGTTTTTCACATCCACATAGTGAGCAGGGGTTGACACAAAACACTTCTAAGATAACATTTCAAATGCGAATCGTGTATGGCTGTGTTGATCTTTGTAAAAGAGTGCAGTATATTTTTACTCTCAAACTGATATTGATAAAAACGATATTTTCAATTCTAGATTATGCTGTCACTGCTGACTGCTGTCATATGATGTTCACACCTAACTTGGTGTCACTATGTTGCGCAGGTAAGCCTTTTAACATGAGTCATTTTCTGAGGTAATTGCATTATTCTAGCCACCCAACATTCTAAAAAATGTTTTTGAAAAATATGTCAAAAAAGAAAAGTAGGCCTACTGTCATGAAATGCGAGAGTCTGGTTGCCGTTAGTGACGGACCCATATTAATGCAGCATTGCTAGCTCGCGAGTTGTTAGACTGCATCCGAATAGAGTACCGAGGTGGGTACGTCACACTGGTGTCGGAGTGAAATTCCCCATTCATTTTAGTCATAGACTTTTTTAAAACGCACTTTTAAAGTACTTCTAGTGATTTATGGCTTACCATCGATTTCCGGATTATATATTGCGATCCGAATTTGCGACTTATATTGTTCATTTTAATTGTTTCGAGCTAAATTTTACGTAATTTATTTTTTTAGTTTATATGCTAGTACAACCACGGGCTAAAAACTACACTTCCCATGAAACCACGGAGCTTTCTCATTCCCGCTCTCCGGCCTTGCTAGCCAGAGTGTGGCTAATCATCGCTATCAGCTATCACTATAGCAGCTAACTTGCAAGCTCGTCTTTAGCAGTTATCGCTATCAGCAATAGCAAGCGCACCGTTAGCAGCAATGGTGTCGCTTAGCCATATTCTCTTTTTAAGGATGAGACCCGAAGTTTCCAGCGGGGCGAAAATCATTATAAATCAGGGCATGTGGGGGAATTCTTTTTATTATATCCCTTTTATTTGGGCCCAGCTTTGAATGGGTGGAAAAGGTCTCAGATCATGGCTTCATGGCTGTGGGCCCTGACTTTACAGCTCAGTTTCTTTTGTATGCTGTCATAGTTTATCTACAAAGTATCACACTGTCCCATTATATACTGCAACCAAAACATAGTTTGTCTACAGTGTCACACTGTCCCATTACATTCTGCACCCAAGGATTAGATCTACACATTGCCTTAGGCTTGCTCACAGGGGGTCTCAGGCCTGGGATCATTGTAAAGCTGCTTTGTGACAATTTGTGTTGTAAAAAGCGCTATATAAATAAAAATGAATTGAATTGAATAGTGTTACACTGCCCCATTACATCCTGCAACGAAAGCATAGTTTATCTACATAATTTCACACCATCCCATTACATCCTGCAACCATATTTCCTGTCCTTCCTATATTAACCGCTACCCTCTCATACCATCCAAGAAACCAGTGATCTTGCAGCCCCTCTCCCTGCTGATCAGCACTCTACCTCAATCAATATGACACCCGGACCTTCGCTGCAATGGAAAGCCCATGTCCCCCCTGCCTTGCCCACCTTTGTATGGAGGGCTGCCTCACAGCCCCCCTGAGGTTTTTTCTTCTGTTTCCAGGAGTTTCTCGACTGCCCTTTTTCAGGGTCATGGAATATTTTTCCATTTTTTCCACTCTTAGCGACGGGTTTTCTGATTCCCTCTGGAAATTGCACCTTGTTTTCAGCACTTTGTGACAAATCAATTCTTAAAATGTACCATAACAAATGAAATGTTATCAATTTGTCATATTGTGTCAGCAAAGTAGTTGGATGAAATTCCACATCTATAGTTTAATACACTACTGATATAGGCTGAAGATGCTAACAAGCAGTTTTATTTATTGCTGTACTTATTAGCTAGTTGGTTATCTTAGAAAAAACCTTATTACTGGTCTTAACTTGAAGGGTGTTGAAGGCTGTTGTTTATAAATAAATTCAATATATCCCTCATCTGTCTCTGTATTTAATCTATAAAAGAATCAGGCATGAAACAATAAAAAAGAGCAATGGAGCAATAAAGCAACCCGATAAACCTGATAAATGCTAAATGCTGGGAAGCAGAATAGAGGCAAAACACACAACAGCACTTTGCTGAGGCATTCACTATACTAAACCCACAGTTTCAATCAGCTTTGTTCTGTTAAAACAGTTGTAATCTCAAAGTCCACTGGGGTACCCTGATTTTAAACTCTTTGGGAAACACCAGTGTTACAAAAATTTATGCGAAAAGGTTATCCAAACAGAACTGTGGCTGACTGAAGAATTTATTTGTGGCAATTACTGGACCATGCACTGCAGGTACAAGCCACAATATTGTAGTTGTACAGATTTTGTCTGTTTTTTAAAATGGCAACAAAATCCAGATGCTTTATCAAAAACATGATTTGAGGTTGAAAGATCTAATGAAGTCTCACATGTTTCATCCTCAAAGTCCAATAAGGAGGCCAAAGGTTGTCATGTGCCTACTCTTACAATTGCACAATTTACATTAGCTGGTTCTGCCATATTGTAATTTCCACCATTTTGGGAAAAAATGCATGTTTGCCAAAACAGCATGTTTTCATTAAATTCTGGGACAGATTATTTTATTCATTGTATACATTTTCTTCTCATAAGCTATGAACGTTAGGTCTGCTTAACATCATATTTGGTACATAGCACATTTGGCTAATCAGTTTAAAGCATTCATTTTAATATGGAAATATTATACCATGATTTTGTTTAATGAAACGTGAATGATTTATACTAGTTTAAAGGACGTGTCATCCAAAAACATTTTATTATTTATCATATGATGAAATCATGTGATCTCCGAAACATTTTTAACACCAAACGTTCAATTTGGACACTGCCACCTAATCTTGGAGGACTTGTCATAACTGCGTGGGAAGATGTCGGCCCCGAAAGATAGTCTACTGAAAATGCAAATGTGTTCTTATCAATTGACAAGCTGTGGGGCGCCCATTAGTCAAGAGTTACCTGGGAAAGAAATTATAGACTGCGGAGAATTACCACATGACCAAAACAAGTCCATTTTTCACAGCAATTGAGAGCACCAGCTCACGGATGCTGGGATCTCCTGCTAGTATATTAAGATATTTAATTTTTATGTATGTCACCCCAGCGACATTATTATACTAAACATGTCTCATTCATTTGTTACAGCATGGCTGTTAAACATTTATGAAGAGTGACATCATTCATCGCATTCACAATGTCAGAATTACACCAAACGTGGCGTTTGCCTCTGGTGCGTGGACATATTTGGTATAATTCCGATTTTTTAATATGTTAAAATCTGACGCAGCACAAACTAATAATGCTTAATTCTTCTCGCCTGGGCTGTTATTGCATCGTGGGAAAATAAATACTGTATAAGGACACTTTCACACCTTGTTCGTTTGATTAATTCGAACAGAAGTATATTTTCGCTTTGGTTAGCGCTGTATATGAAATATGTAAAAGTGACGTACCAGGATGTCAAGCAAAGTAAAACTGGGACCATGCATGAGAGAAGGATGTCTTGAACCGTTTACAACTGTGATTTGTGTTCACCAAATATGCGGCATGAAAAAATGCTTTGACTTTCAAATGAAAACAAACAACTCAAAAAAGTCACCAAACAGGATGCAAAACTTCATATTTGATTTATTTGCCTTCGTATCATCTGTTGTACATTCGCCACATGTCCATGCGAGCAGTTGTAGTGCGTCTTTACAAACAAAACGTGAAAAGTTCACATCTTTATTGGTACACTTAGTTCTTATCCAGAGTCACATATTTGGAACATTAATGTCACCCCTTGGAGTCATTGGGTAAGAGCCTGTGTGTCCTGAGACCAAGATCTGTGTAAAGTCAACTCCCGATTATCCGGTTAGCGGATTAACAATGCCGACTGTCAAAAACGAACCCAGGTTAATTAAAAACACCTTCTTCACATGTTAACGTAAAGGTTCGGTACATCTAATGCTTACAAGACATCCATAAAGATGCGTAATTTAAAAGTAAGTTTGCAAATTAATTTAAATAAATTGCAACATATAAAAATATATCGCAAATGTTCACCAAAGGTCGCTAGCTACCTGTAATTTGACAATATTTGCATCTACTTTCGTAAACTGGCCTATTGTCTAATCTGCTACGTCCTTCAATCTTTCTGGAAAGCATGCAGTTCTGAAATTGTTAGCTCACCAGCTAGTAACCATTTCCTGCAGCTATGTTTGTTTTTATATATATAAATATGTCATGTTTCATAAAATACAATAACAAGCTGAAGGCTTGCATCACGTACATAATGCTCTTAAATCTATTAGGTGAAGGAAAAAAAATTAAGTTTATGAAGTACCCACATTCTAAGCAAACGCCGATTAAGCAGGTAAGGAAAATGCATGTAGCCAGTGAAAGTACGTCCGCGTCTATTTGGAGTGATGAGCATCCATACCCCTGCTGGTATTCCTTCCCCACAGGGACGGACGCTTTGGTTTTTAAATCTTCACTGCATGTATTAACTGCATGGTTGTAAAAGCAGTTTTGATTACAACATTTACGGACACTGTCCCTATTAAATTCATTCGTTAGTTTTGCACTCTACGGTGCTACGAATGAATTGAAGGCTCTTTCACTACTGATTGTACTTCCCCTGATGCTAAATGACATAATTACAGTCCATGTTACTCGTTTATGGTAGGCCTTGTGTACTTGGATCCTTGAACAGGAGATGATATCGTGAAAAGTCTACTTCCAAACTAAACTCGCCACATTACTAACAAGGCTTTTTGGAGTCTGATGTAGCCTCTTATATATCTATATATCTCATATATCTTAAATCATCAGTTTGAATAAAAACGAGAAATTATTCACATTTTATGTAGTAAGACAAAGAGCTATTTTTAAATAAAAGTTAACTGAAATGAAAATTAAACATTTAAAAGTGTTGTATTTGATTACTATTGTTAAACGTTCCAATTAAAACATAAATTAATACATTATTGCAATTACAAAAAAAGTATGCATTATTATTGCATTTTGTGTGGAAAACACGAAAACGTGGTCATTCTCTGGTCGTGAAAACGTAAGAGACAGTACCGTTCCACAGTACGCAATACAATGTAACTATGTGAGCGTCATGTTTTGTGACTGCATTGCCTGTTTAACTGCAGTGGGCGTTTCTGAACAGAGATGGCGGTATTGAGTATATATTTGTTTCAGTCCCGTTTCCCTCCATGGTTTCTCCTCTCTCTGAGTAACTTGGCGTTTGGTTCAGTTCATTTTACAGTTCCATTTTCTCCCTCCATTAGGGCATCTTTGTATTTTGGATTGAACAAAAATTCCAACAAACCACAGAGGAAAAAAAAAAACACTTTTAGAGGGGAAGATGGACATGAAAAAGAGGATCCACTTGGAGCTTAGAAATAGGACACCTTCTGATGTAAGTGCCTTTTCTTAACCCAAACCTTAGTTAGCCTAGCTACCTTGCTACTTTTTTGCTCTCTTAGTGACCCGTGTAGCTAATGGTGACCACATGGGTTTGATATTTTGCTTGTATTACAAAGCCAAAATACCACGTAGCTGCACATTTAGCCACGCATATTACTAAACTCACTACTTAGGTTGTTACTTAACAGTCGGAGAGTAGAGAGAGGCAACATGGCTTAGCGAAGTACTTAATCTTTAGCTAGCCTAGCGAACATTATCACTGCAGCCTTTTAACCGTTTCACAACCTCCCCTCGACTCGATTTTGTATACGCGGTTTGGCTGACTGGCTAGCCAGTCTGGTCGCCTGTCTTCATAAATTGGTAACGGTAGTTGGCTGACTAGCGAGCTAAATAACTTGTGCATTGGAGTAGGAGGGTAACGTTAGCGTTTACCACGATGCGTGGGACATCAAAAGGTTGATTACATTTTGAGACCTTGGGGGCCATGTTTGTAACAGTGAAAATGGGGCGCGCTTTATTACAAAGCACATTTTACGTAAACTTCTATCTATTTGGGCAAGTAGCTGGGTGTTTAAAATTGAGTACCTCAGTAGAAACATTAGCAAATTGCTTGACTACTCGATATTTCATAATACATTCTGATTCTAGAGAGGTTTTCAAACATCGACGAGACGGGCAGAGTAGCTAGCTAACTAGCTCCCGCTTGTTTCCATTTCTGTTACAAGTAGTTTACTAGTTGGTTTTATACATCCAAGAACAAAAATTTTAGCTATTCAAACAAACCACCGTTCCACCGTCTTCCATTTCTAACTTGACTTCGTCTGTGTTTATATTGTTCGTTCATGTATTTTAACAACCTAGCCACGCGCTTTTATCATGAACTCATAATGTTAACTTGGGACCAAAACGTTAACTTGGCTAGCTGATCAGGATGAGGACCGTAAGTGAACAGAAAACATCTTCCATGGACACATGAAATGCATTCCATTCTCAGACAAGAGACAGTCATACCTAACCAGATACTTCTGCTTCCCGCCATATTATCTAGCCAGCTTTTCTATGCGTTGATGTAACTCGCTAACTCATCTACATTAATTTACACATAGCAAAGTGTTGCCAAATAGTATGACTTTAAGCTTCCAGTTGTATTGAAATAGATAGCCATGCGCGGATCGTAAAGATAATTTAATAATTTACACACAATGCGAGCGAGCTCTGATGGCACAAGTCGATTGTTGATAGCTAGCTAACGTTAGCTGGTTACCTAGGTCGGTGGGAAAAGACGTTAAAATGTAGACATGCAAAAGCTACAAGATAAAATACAAAGAATTATTAACTCTACTGTTAATTTCGTGTGGAATTTTTCATCTGTATAAATAATTGCAAAATTAGTCATTCCTGAGTTTAGAGGTCGGCATACTGTATTTAGGAATCGCCATGTTGTCACCCTGCAGTCTCTGAAGCTGTTGAGAAAGGAACTCTCTCCATCTTTGTCTCATTTATTTCCGTTTCAGCATTTCCTTCGCCAGACAGAAACGCAGATTTTAAGCACTGAGTCGTTTGTCGTTTCTTTCACCGACCGTTCTACACTTAAGCTGAACAAAGTAAATGATCATTGTGAAATAAGGTTTTTCATGAAGCCTCTCTCTTTTCCTCTCCATGGCTGTGTGGTATCTAATGGCGCGCAGGTTCTGTAACAGGCTCGCCAACGTTAGCTCTTTAGTGCGCGTTAGCTCTTAAAAGGGCAATGGCTTGTGCTTTGGCACTTCAGCTCGGTAGGTAGGTAGCTAGCTAGCTAATCGGTGTATTTGTTTTTGACTACATCAACAGCAGAGGCTTCAACTAACACCAGTGGATAACATTAAAACAGTGGTCCAGGTAGATGCATTGCTGCGCTTACATATACTAAGCTGTCCAGCATAAACAACAAAATGTGTAGTTGAGTCCGAGATTCAGTATGGTCAAATACCAAGCGCTAATTTGACACTGTCGTGGTTTAGTTAGATACTTGGCAAGCAAGCTCCATTTTCAAGAGAAACTTGCGTCTCTTATTTTCTAACAAGCATGTTCAGCTACATTATCATGTTCGCTCGCTGAGATAACTAGTCACCTTTTACCCGACTTCAGCACTTTCATTTGTTGAACGCCTTTGTTGGTGGTATACTTTACTGTCTACTTAGTGACCAGTATTTTGGATTTGTGTAATAATCTATACGATAGGCTAAACAGTTAATGGCGTTGTGCAACTAACCGAGTTAGCTAACAAAATTGACGAGCAACGTGTCTAAACGTGGAGAAATGTAGCTCACACAGGTGTGTTGCGACCCGGACAAAGACACAAAACAGCTTGCGTGGTATGAACAACCAGAGAAGTAACGAGTAATTTCATACTGTCGTTTTCTGACCAGCTGAAAAATGTTTCTTATTCGAAAAATATTTTATTTGTTGTGTCCCTCATAAAGAAGTTTTGTATTCTCAACAAGTTTTCAATTAAGTACAGCGGTGCAAGTAGAACACGTCCATCTAGCTAGTAGCTGAATTGCGTTATGCTCTTCTTCCCGAAACGTAGCTGTCAATTGAGACGTGAAACACATTGTTTTTTTAAGTCTCTGATTAGCTTTGCTTTTGGGTGCTTTGCTCTTGCTTTGGGTGTTCAGCAACACCGACACTGTCCTGCAGAAATATTTAAGACCCCGCACCGGAATTTTTTTTCAACTTCTCGCCTTTGTCTGTTTAATATTAGCTATTTTTGTTTTCCTTTGGTGTTCATTTTAAGGTGCTGTTGAATAAAATATAGTCAAGTCTTGAATTATTAAAAATTCACATGTTCATGTACCATTGGGTACATTTATCAAAATTTGATAAAGTGAGTATCTTGATTGTTTTTGTTTTGCAGGTACGAGAGCTAGTCCTTGACAACTGCAGGTCCAATGAAGGGAAAATCGAAGGCCTCACTGCAGAATTTGTGAATCTTGAATTTCTCAGCTTGATAAATGTTGGCTTAATCTCAGTTTCCAACCTTCCCAAACTTGGCAAATTAAAAAAAGTAAGATCTTGTACACTTCTGCTCGTAACATTTATAATGCTACTTCGTGGTGCCATTTGATTCCTATAAAAATCTTGTTATGCAATATAGATTTTCTTGAATATATAGAATTTGGTTGAAAGATTTGTACATTAAAAGACATATCCGAAGCCTGTTTTGAATGTGAGCAACCAGGAAAAATTGATACCGGAGCTGCTGGTCAAGTCCTGCATGTCTGAGTCTCCAGTCGCTTGTTTAGAGATTAACCGCACATTATACTGTACCCTGGCCTGCTGTTTCTGGTAATGATTCAGTCTCTGAAGTTCAACTGCAGACTTAATAAATTCAGCTGCACCTTTGAACGTCCCATACAGACAGGTAACTGCCATTACTGAATCATAAAACAAATGAAGGCCTAAAGAGTATGTGGGGCTATCTGGTGCATTATGTATTTATATTTCAGTAGTGTTTTTCAACCTGAAACTCAGCACAAAGCTTGCCTCACCACAACACCTTCCTGCATCCACCAAAGCCACAGGAATACAATCATCCCATATGCTCACTGGTTGCCAGCATATGATTTACATGTCATAAGCCCCACAGTACACTACAGGAGAGCCACTGTCAACTGCAGGATTGGCTCATCTTCCACTGACAACCACTTAACTTATAGATCCCTTGCATTTTTTCCTTAAGAAAACACTAGGTGGACAGCATCAAGTGTCTCTGCTATTATACTTGCTCCATACTGTAGTTTATTGTTTTTACTGTCTTTGTGGTACAAACATTTTGGCTGTTGCAGTGTCCACATACTCACATCTTACATCCAGGTTATATGACAAAACCAGATGTCAGCAGAACTTCAGTTTGTTATTGCAGTGAATTGGAGTGGATTTTTCAACTTTGTAATAGAAGGTAGAAAAAAAGTTTACATTCACCAGGTTGTGCTGTGTACACATTCTGTATCTTAGTTTGATTCCTCATTCCAAGTAGAATTATGGTCTATAGTGCCCCCTCACTGGTTCACATCTGTAGAATGTGTGCCTTCTAGCCTTGTGTCCTTGTCCTCATTTTTCAGTTTCTGTAGGGTGTCTGAGGCATGCAAGTTGACTGAGGCTTTGAGGTTTGAGCTTTGACTTAGTTTTGATATCAGTGTCCATCACGACACTGAAGAGCCATATGTCCTTTAATAATTATATGCATTTGTTTTTGAAAGTAACTTGTCCTACATAAACACAAAGCTTTCTAAAATGGCTAATTTGGTGTCACAAATAGCCTCAGGTCAGTTATGATATGAGGATGCCTTAACTGTATGCAACTAACCTAATTTTGATTTGATTTTGAATTGTCTTTCAGTTGGAGCTCAGTGACAATAGAATTTCCGGTGGCCTTGATATTTTAGCGGAAAAACTTCCAAACCTTACACATCTAAACCTGAGTGGAAACAAACTGAAAGACATCAGTACACTGGAACCTTTGGTAGGTGTACTCATTCCCAGCACCATGAAACATAAAATACTCTCTTTACTGTTCTGCTTTGAATTAATATTCACTGTAGAGGTTTCCCTATTGTTGTCGTTACATTATATTGGCTTGGGATGACGGGAAGCCCACAGAGCTCATTGGCATAACATTGAATGCCCTCAAGCTTTAAAACATAAGAATGTCTTCTCATTTTTTGTTAAGTGAATACTTGTGTTTGAGGTAGAACCAACAGCATGATAGAGCTAAGAAAAACAAGATTACTCATTCACTGAGGTGAGCTGTCAGAGAATTTAATTTTTCATATGTATAAGCCTCAAAACCCTTCCCTGTTCATTTAAAAATTTTAAAGGTATTCTAGAGTGTAATTAAATGGGGTATGTGCTGCCGGTTTCTTTCCTGGACAGGATAAAGGCAATGAATTATGTAATTGTTACATTATGTAATAACATACTGTGATGTACATATGGTGAATGAATATAGGTAGTTATATTAGTAGACAAAATAAAAATGATGTTTTCAGAGTACCTTAGAAAATTACATGGTAACTAGTCTGACTCCACACAGTTTTAGATTAGTTTTTTAGTTTTAGAAATTGGTTTAATTAAATTGTGGCCACTTGGGAAAGATTACCTGTTTCTGTCATATGGACAACCAAGCCTTTAACTACAGGAACTACAAGCACTACATTGTGCTTAAGAAGTAAAGCAATATTAACAAATATTGCAGTTCCAGCCAAATGAGGGTACCAAAGTAATACATTGGCTTTGTTTGAACCACATTTATAATACTGCCCATTTGTGATCACCATATGGATGTTGGAAGCTCTATAAACTATAAATAAAATAAACTTAAGAGAAGGACACCAAGACTAGTTCACTAAGCAAATGACTCTGAAAGAGAGACTTTATACACTTATTGAATGGTATTTTTGGTTGACAAAGTAGAATTTGTTGTGATATAAGCATGACATCAGGATTGTCACAGTTTACACAAACCCAATATTTGTGCCAAACAGCAGTCACACTTGTTTTGTACATATGAATATCACTTTACAAATGAATGGGATGTGTAGTCTATGTGTCGCACTGAAACTCCTTTTTTTGCATTCCCAAGAAAAAACTTGACAACCTGAAAAGTCTTGACCTTTTCAACTGTGAAGTTACAAACCTCAATGACTACCGAGAGAGCGTGTTCAAACTTCTGCCACAGCTCACCTACCTGGATGGCTATGACATGGAGGATCGGGAGGCATCTGACTCGGACGGAGAAGCAGATGGAGATGGGGTTGATGATGATGATGAAGAAGGTGAGCTTTCAAGTGATGGCTTTATTTTTCTCAGAAGCTTCTTTATCCATATTTGTCTGGAGATGGCTGTTCCTCTGCACTGTTGTTTTGTTGTAGAGGGGAGGGTTCCCTCTGTGTAAGTTCTAATGTCTACTTGTGCTCTGATCTTTTTTAACCTTTTGGAGCAGAAGGAGAAGAGGAGGAGGATGAGGATGGAGAAGAGGAAGATTTTGATGAAGAGGAGGATGATGATGAGGAGGAGGAGGAAGGAGAAGGGGAGGAAGAAGATGAAGATGTCAGTGGAGAGGATGAGGTAGGAGCTCTCCCCCTTTATTGTGAGGTAGCCCCATTGATAAGAGTAAGGTGCAGGGGTTCATGTCAGGAGGATGCTGTTGGCAGAATCTGGTTAGACTGGGCTCCAGGCTTGGGATATTTACAGGTGAGTTTGTCATGGAAATAACTGTCCTTGTTGATCACCTGTGTTTCTTTTTTTTATGTCAGGTCCACTATAATAGGAGTTATCTCAAAACCGCACCACAAACTATTCAAAACAAATTTGTGTTTTCTCCCCAGGAGGAAGACTTTGGCCAGGATGGTGAGGTTGATGATGAAGATGATGATGATGATGATGAAGATGAAGGTGCGCTCCTTATTTCTAAGGGTTTTCAGTGTGAAATTCCATGTTAAATAAACCTGACTAAACCTGAATACCGTCATATACAAATCACTGGAGCCAAACACAAGGGGCTCTCTCCTCCATTCTAGCCCTACTGCTGTGTGACCCAGGGTGTAATATAATTTGTTTGTTGTTTGTTTATCTACAGCATTTTGAAAACTGTTCTTTCTGCTTCACAAGCTGTCAAAATAAGATTTATGTATATAAACCCATTAAAAGCATGTTCTGTACATCGTTGCATGTTGATTACAATAGCTGCACTGAGCACAGCCAGAGCGAATATCTGTGCTCTGACACAATGTCATTTTCAGGAAAAATCAAAATCCATCTGATGGATTTGCCAAACCAACAACACAACCTTGTGTTGCCTGATTTCAACAACACAAGGTTTCATTGCCTTTGTATACTACAAGAGCACCGGAACATTGAATGAGTTTTCTTGCATTATTTCGAATGACGGGGGGTCAGCTGGGCAACCTCACACTGTTTGAGCATACACTGCATCCTATTATCCAGAGTGAGAACCATTTCAGTAGTGTCACGTAGCACCCCGCGACCATAATCACCAGGGTGTTTACATGAATGAAAGTGAATGTATAGCAGTTAGAACGGATTCAAAAGTCATCATGCAAGTGTGCATGTGGCCAGTGTGAAATTTGAGCTCTGACTCCTTGGGTCATATGACTCCAGTTGAGTGGCTCAAAGTGTCATGTGACTCCACCTCCAAACTCTGACCCATTATATGGTGTGACTCCAGATCGGTGACTCGTGTCATGTAACTCTTGTTTTCCAGAAGAGGAGGAGGGCGGGAAAGGCGAAAAGAGAAAGCGAGAAGCTGATGATGAAGATGAGGACGAGGAGGATGATGATTAAAAGAAAATGGCCAACCCTTCCCTGTCCCCTACCTTTGTCTCTCCCCAGTTGTCCCCAGTCCTCCCCCAGATCTGTGCTCCTGTTCAGGATGGGACTGTACCTGGATGGATTGAGGCTATGGATGTGTGTCCTTGGAACAGTGACCAGCAATAGGACCTCTCCTTTGGTGGCCCACTCCGCGTTCCACACTCCATCCTTTGTGTAGATCCACTCGTGGACTTTGGGGGTGGGTGTGTAGTGCAGGGTCTCTGCTTTTAATATTTTGGAGGTTTTTCCTTTTTTTGCTATTTTTAAAAAAATGTTTTATTTTCCCTTATTAAGTTTATTGCTATAGCAAGATGCTAGGTGAGTCATGATTTTGGTGTGGCTACCTGTTGCATAAATCAAGGTTGTAGCTACATTTTTACTTTCTGTAAGTGAACAAACCTTTGTAAATAAAATCGTAACATTTTGTGCTTCGCTTTCCATGATGTTTTTATTTCTCAGTCACATAGTGGAATTTCCAGAAGTGTATCCAACAGGCACAGTTAAGCACAGACTTGCAAATGCAATATATTCACAAGTGCCAAAAAATCAGAATTCAGTTGTTTCTATTTTCTGTGTCTGTGACTTTGTGTCATAAATATGTATATACTGCAAAGCTTATTGCTGAGCAGCTTCAGTGTGTGTTGTGCATTATAATTGCCAAATTAAAATAGTAACCTTCTGTAAGAAATATTTAAGATATTCATTAAATAGTATAGTAAAGTCTTGCCATACTACATGTGAAAGGACTTTTGATAAAATTGTTTAAGTTAAGTTCCCCCTTTTATGCCACATAATACTAAACATGCTGGTCTTAAAAAGTTGAGTGTAATGACATCTTGCCTGTTGGCAAATTGCTTGGGTGGTACTTTTTACACCATTGCACTTGGTAAAATTCCCAGTAACACTTGTGTGCTGTGTACACATTTGTGGGAGAATACTTTAAAAATGTCAATTTTGTCCCTCAGCATCCTTCAGAGTGAATCTGAATCAATGCACAATGGAGTAAAAGGGAAATATTAACCACAGGTGAAACATTCTGGAACGTTTTAATCCACATGTGGAAAAGTAGATGATATATAATTTTGTAAAACAGGGTTAGGCTGATGTGTTTTGCATAGAATATGTCATATTATACAATGGCAGCAGCTGTGAGTGAAGGAAATGCAGAGATCCCTGGTGGGTAACAATGTTGTATGAACAATGCTGAAGGCTGTGTGAAGCAGCAGTCAGCCTTAAATAGAAACAGTGGAATATGACTGAATTCAGCAATTTTAAAGGAGGCCTTCACCAGTCAAACAGGAAGTGTTGTTGGCTAAATCACCAGTTGAAGCCAGTGCTAAATTACCTCTGATAGCATGAAACAGAGCTCCAAGAAGGCAGCAAGGTGCCAGCTAGGATGCAAGTGGATACTTTGACAGGTGGCTGCAACAGTGGGGATAAGCTGGCAAAAAGCCTGTGGGTCCTATTTTCTGCATCCTCCTTTGATATTTATTACATATACACTATATGGAAAAAAGTATTCGGACGCCTGACCATTACACCAACAGGGACTGTAATGACATTGTATTCAAATACATATACTTTAATATGGAGTTGGTCCCCCTTTTGCAGCTATAACAGCTTCCACTCTTCTTGGAAGGCTTTCCACAAGATTTTGGAGTGTTTCTGTGGGAATTTGTACCCATTCATTCTGTAGAGCATTTATGAGGTCAGGCACTGATGTTGGACGAGAAGGCCTGGCTCGCAATCTCCGTTCCAGTTCATCCCAAAGGTGCTCGATGGGGTTGAGGTCAGGGCTCTGTGTGGGCCAGTCAAGTTCTTCCACACCGAACTCATCAAACCATGTCTTTATAGTCCTTGCTTTGTGCACTGGGGCACAGTCATGTTGGAATAGAAAAGGGCCTTCCCCAAACTGTTGCCACAAAGTTGGAAGCATAGCATTGTCCAAAATGTCTTGGTATGCTGAAGCATTAAGATTGCCCTTCACTGGAGATAAGGGGCCTAGCCCAAACCCTGAAAAACAGCCCCATACCATTATCCCTCCTCCACCAAACTTCACAGTTGGCACAATGCAGTCAGGCAGGTAACATTCTCCCGGCATCCGCCAAACCCAGACTCGCCCATCTGACTGCCAAACAGAGAAGCGTGATTCGTCACTCCACAGAACACGTTTCCACTGATCCACAGTCCAGTGTCGGTGTGCTTTACACCACTCCATCCGACGCTTGGCATTGGACTTGGTGATGTGAGGCTTGCATGCAGCTGCTCAGCCATGAAAACCCATTCCATGAAGCTCCCGCCGCAGTTTTTGTGCTTACATTAATGCCAGTGGAAGCTCGGAACTCTTCAGCTATGGAATCAGCAGAGCGTTGGCGACTTTTACGCACCATGTGCCTTAGCAGTCATTGACCCCGCTCTGTGATTTTATGTGGTCTTCTGCTTTGTGGCCGAGTTGCTGTTGTTCCTAAACGCTTCCACTTTCTAATAATATCACTTACAGTTGACGGTGGAATATCCAGCAGGGATGAAATTTCACGAACCGTCTTATTGCAAAGGTGGCATCCTATCACAGTACCACGCTTGAAGTCACTGAGCTCTTCAGAACGACCCATTTTGTATCACAAATGTTTGCAAATGGAGACTGCATGGCTAGGTGCTTGATTTTATACACCTGTGGCAACGGGTCTGATTGAAACACCTGAATTCAATAATTAACAGGTGTGGCCAAGTACTTTTGTCCATATAGTGTATCTTGTAATCATTTATGATATTCTGCCATTACCTGGGATTATTGTGATATTAGAATTTCTCCAAATTCTTTCTGATTTTTTTATTCTGGTGAAAAGGTGATTGAAGTCTGAAGACAAGTTGTCACACCATGGCATTGATTTTGTCTCCCTAAACCACTTCCTTGTATACTTTAATGAATGCCTTGAATCATTATCGTGCCGCGATGTTGGTTTCTTCCATGACATGAGCTTTTTTCAAAGGAAACAAGGGTTTTAGCAAGCAACACCATGGTGTCCTGAGGAAATAATCCTTCCCTCAGTTCTGACAAGAACACCATCATCAAAAATGTAAGTCAGTCCTAATGCAAAATGGATCCAAATCCACAATTGACAGAAATTGTATTGAACATAAGTTTCTCCTTCAACACCATGCATACTACCAGTGAGCATGTCTGTAAATTACATGCTTAAGTGCAGTTACTTATAATTATTATTAGTATGATTAATAAGCAATTTTACAGATTGATATTGTTTTTCATGGTTTTTTGACTGAAGAGGCTTCTTCCATGCAGTTCTGTCAAGAAGCTTTTAGAGCTGAACTTTGGAGTTACTACCTATCTATTACGCTTCAAGCTTGAACTTCAAATTGTGCATTGCCTGATTCTGTAAACTTCATCATTGTAAGACCTTGAAACATTTAATCTCATCCATGAATTCAGTACTGTTAGTGTACTTGCTACTTCTAAAATTCTAGCTAGCTACAGTGTAGTGGACTAAGCAAGGATTATAGCAACATTTTGGTCAAACAGGTTGTAAAGGTGCATGGAATTTGTTTGGTATGAAAGCTGTTACTCAGGACTGGCGCTGTATTCAATAGGGAAGTTATTTTATTTTTTAAGTGCTCAATTCACTGTTACTGTAAAAACAACCATAAAAATACATATGCAATTGTATTACATACACATTTCAGGGCAAGGCCATGTCTTGTAGCCATTTGATAATGTCACTGTGGCGTGGGCAACCAGTGTTCATTTCCCAGCTCCAGCAGTTAAGCTTGTCACCTCCACCAGCTGCTTCCTGCTGGTCACAATATGTGTGTGATTAACATTTGACAGTCCTCAAACATGGTCAGTAAATATGATGTCTGTCATCACACCTTTGCAGGAAGTACTAGGAGATGGTGAGTCCAGGTAAAGTTACCAAAGATCACTGCTAATTTTAATTACCATCTTACTAGCATGCAAGCTAGCTATACTGACCACTGGCTGTATTCCTGCTGCCCTCAGATAGGCTTGTGTCACGCCTCTCCTACACACTACTCTTACTTCTGCCTGGTCTGCCTTCTCCAATTCTGTTCTGTAATTCTCTAGCATGCAAGTATTCAACTCACTGTCATACAAAATTATCTGCTTGATGACAGCCAACTGGCCTACATTAGACACTCATCTGAAACTTTTTCTGTCACAGAGAGACTGTACAATTGTAATCCTCCTGAATCTACCAGCTGTATTCGACACAGTTGGCCAGGTCCTCTTAAATATGAAGTATCCTAGGCAAATGGGTGTGATTTTTTTGTATGGTCTTTACGTCAATTTCTTATAGTACTTTCAATGTATATAATAGTAAGTTACTACAAAAACAGCTGCCTCATCTTCATTGTTCAAATTTACAGATCGGTGCCATGGTGTCTGGAAGGATAATGAACAGAGGCATGTCCCCACCCTATAGGTGTGCTACTCTCCTAGACTGCTATGAGGGTCTTCAGGGTGCAATTTACAAGCTCAGTTTGGGGATAGTCAGTCATTGTATATCTGTGGTCAGACTCTCCGTAACATGGTTGAAAAGCTTAATATCAAAAGATGCAGCTCTGCCTGACAACAGAAATTTAAGGCAAATTAATCTATAAATGGTTCATTCTTTAAAGCAGAATTATAAAGAACAGAAAAAAATGTTTTTAACTTCTTGTTTGAAAAATGTAACAATGTTGAATTGTACATTATTTTGTACATTCTGGCATTTAATAAAATACATATAGTAAATTATACTACTGTGAAGTTAACTGTTGCTGCACAAAATACAGGCCCATAGCAGAGCGGGTGTCTACACAAAATTATTTCAAACATAAAACAATGCTACTCAGGTGATGCATTTTTGAGTGAGTCCATTCTAACTGGTCCTGTGCATCCCTTGGTGTTACACTGTTACACTCTGTTAGTGAGAAGTGCTGCTTCAGTCATAGATGCCTTTTTCGTTCACATTTGCTCTATTGCCATTTGTCAGGACTGCGGCGTCTTAGCTGGTTGTGTTTTTCCTGTCCACGTGCTTTTGTTTTTCCCTGTGTTCAGCCCTGCCCTGTTCTCCGCCCTGTCTCCGCCCGCCTGATCACCTGATCATCCCCACCTGCCTGCCTGCGCACCTGTATCCCATCTCCTCATCAGCATTTCCCTACTTATACCCCGCTTGTTTCATGTCTCGTTGCCAGTTCGTCTCAGTTTACTGTTTCACTACTCGCTGTTCGTTCTGTTTTTGCCTGCCGGTTTCGTTTTGCTCTGCCTGTTTTTCTTGTTTTTGATTTTTTGGATCTGTTTTGTGGAATGTTTGCTGTGTCTTTCTGGTTTTGGACTTTGCCTGTTTTGACTCTGATTTTGGATTGCCCTCTGGATTCAATAAACCCTACATGCACCTGTCTTCGCTGTCTGCGCGTGAGTCCCTGCCTGAGCCCTGACACCATTATGCTTCATGATGATTCCCCTGCCTTTTAGGATCTTAGTATGGTGTCTTTGGATGGTCTTAAGATTAATGTACAACTCTAGCCTCAAGAAGGCACCCTCAGAAGAGGCAAACCAGGCAAATGTTTGGGGCTCCCCAAAAAAATTTGGGAAAAGGGGCCCCCGATGGCCACTCATATTGGCACATTTTGCAATTACAACTATAAACCCCCTTTAACCTCCCATAAAGGCACTATACAGTGCACCGCCGCTGCCCCAAAAACCCTCTAAGTGGGGCCCCTTCAAGCTACTGTATGACAGCAGGATATCGTTAGTTAGGACAGTCAGCTAGCAGACGCCGATCGGCTAGGACCCAAACTCAGAGTGTTTACAGTTTCCAACACCTTAACAAAAAAGAAAAGTTACAACAAAACAAAACTACAATGCGAAGTACAACACTTATCTAAAGAAGAAACATATATACGTCAGTAATCTCCGAGATAATGGCTTCTACCAATACCTCTACTATTCTTCTGTCTTGCCTAATCTCAACTTTCCTCCCTCTCGCTGACTCCCCTTGATTGTATGTAATATGTATAGTTACTTCTTCTCCACCGGTAGCGCTAATTTCACCTGTGGAAAATGTGAGTTAAATGCTAGGTTGACGGAGAAGATAGCAGAGTTAGAGGCACGCATCCGCACCTTATACAAGATCAAAGCTAGCGAGGAGTTTATTGAATCTTTGTACCGGATGCGTCAGGTAACCCCCCTGCAGAGCCTTTGCAGCAAGGCGGCGCGCACGTACGCAGCGGCTCGGTACTCTCTCTTCGATTGCAGCTTTTTCGTCCTGTTTGTGTTATGTGGACTTGTTTGTGCTCTTGAGGCTCACATACGTTACGGGCAAACTGAACTCCTTCTCATAGGAGGACAGTGGTGGGATTACATCCCCGAAAGACCGGACTCCATTCCACCGGAGATCCTGCGTCTGGAAGAGCCCAGGGACGCTACTCTCATCCCGCCCAGGAGGCGCCGGAGGCGGCGCAGGGATAGGAAGCAGAAGCGGGGCAAGAGGAGCGGCCTACATGCTAGGCTAAGAGCTAACCCCGATCGACCAGCTCTACCGAGTCTCTTCCTGGCCAACTGCCGGTCACTCGTCAACAAGATCGACGAAATAAGGCTGAGGATTTCATCGCACAACTTGGGCAGCTGTGTGACGGTATTTACAGACACTTGGCTGGATAGCTCCACTCCCGATGGGCCTATCGAACTAGCACGCCGCAACATCTACCGAGCCGACAGGACTGCAGATTCCGGTAAGAGTAGAGGCGGTGGAGTGTGTATTTATGTGAACAATGACTGGTGTACAGCTGTAGACATCATTGAGAAGCACTGCTCCCCGGATTTGGAATACCTGGCAGTAAAATGTAGGCCGTTTTATTTACCGAGAGAGTTTTCTGCTATCCTCATCACAGCGGTTTACATTCCGCCACACGCTAATGCTAACCTAGCTCTGGAAGAACTGCACAGCTCCATTAACAACCAGCTAAACGCACATCCAGAGGGGGCTGTGATTGTGGCAGGGGACTTTAATCATGCAAATCTGAAGGCAGTACTGCCCAAGATGCATAAAAATGTAAGCTTCCCCACCAGAGACAAAAACATCCTGGACCAGGTGTACACGAACATCTCTGGAGCATATAAAGCCGCACTGTCTCCACACCTTGGTTCATCGGATCACATCTCTCTGACACTGACTCCATCCTATAAGCCTGTTGTCTGCAGGACCAGACCAGCTATAAGGACTCTGCAGGTGTGGAGTGAAGAGGCTGCTGCAACACTGCAGGACTGCTTCGGGAGTACAGACTGGGAAGTGTTCTCTCACAGAGCCGACTTGGGGGAGTACACCTCTGCTGTCCTGGACTACATTCTGCACTGAGGCTGTACTGACCACCAAGACCATCAGGGTGTTTCCAAATCAGAAACCCTGGTTGGATGGCAAGGTGAGGACTCTGCTCAGGGCAAGAGATGCTGCCTTCAGGTCAGGTGACATGCTGGCCTACAGAACTGCCCGGAATGACCTGAAAAAGGGCATTAGCGAGGCCAAGGGCAGGTACAAGCGACGCATTGAGGGTCACTTTGAGAATAAAGACCCCCGGAGCATGTGGAGAGGAATTAAAACCCTGACTGACTACAAGAGCAACAACACGCAGGTCAGTCAGGACAGAGACCTCCCAGACGCCCTGAACTGCTTCTACCCTCGCTTTGACAAACAGCACAGTGGCGTGACAGGGGCAAGAGCTCAGCCCAAGGAGGGGCAGACACTCATCCTCCAGCCCCACCAGGTGAGGTCCACCCTGAAGAGGATTGACATCACCAAAGCGGCTGGGCCAGATGGAGTGTCAGGCCGCACATTGAAGACCTGTGCCGACCAGCTGGCAGAGGTGTTCACGGACATTTTTAACCTCTCCCTCCAGCAAGCCGCAGTTCCCGCCTGCCTTAAAGCCACCACCATTGTCCCTGTGCCCAAAAAGTCTGCTGTCACCAGCCTAAATGACTACCGCCCCATCGCCCTCACCCCAGTGATCATGAAGTGCTTTGAAAGGATTATCTTATCTCACATCAAGGACACCATCCCTGCAGACCTGGACAGCCACCAGTTTGCTTACAGAGCAAACAGGTATACAGAGGATGCTATCTCCATTGCACTTCACACAGCCCTATCCCACCTGGAGCACCCAAACACGCCTTCAATACCATAATCCCCCATAAACTGGTCCAAAAACTCGTCAGCCTTGGACTTTCCACCTCGCTGTGTTCATGGGTCATGGACTTTCTCACCAACAGACCACAGAATGTCAGGATAGGGAACCTGACATCATCAACCATTATCCTGAACACAGGTACACCGCAGGGCTGTGTGCTTAGCCCGGCCCTCTTCACCCTCTTCACCCAGGACTGTGCCCCCATCCACTCCTCCATCACCATAGTAAAGTTCGCGGATGACACCACTGTGGTAGGTCTCATCAGCAACAACAACGAGACCTACTACAGACAAGAGGTCCAACATCTGGCTGAGTGGTGTCAGGACAACAACCTGGTCTTAAACACCACCAAAACTAAGGAGGTCATCGTGGACTTCAGGAGGTCCAGGAGGACCACGCAGTCCCCACTCCACATCAATGGGGAGGAGGTGGAAAGGGTGGGCTCCATGAAATTCCTAGGAACACACATTACCGAGGACTTAACTTGGACATTGAACACTACCAGCCTGGTGAGGAGAGCCCAGCAGAGGCTCTTCTTCCTTAGGAAGCTAAAACAGGCTGTTCTACCCCCTCAAATGCTCACAAACTTTTACAGATGTACAATAGAGAGCATCCTCTGCCAGTGCTGCTCTGTGTGGTACGCAAGCTGCACAGTGGAGAACAGAAGGGACTTGTCCCGGGTGGTCAAGTCAGCTCAGCGGATTATGGGAGCTGCACTCCCAGACCTGGACTCAATATACACAGACCGCCTGCAGAGGAAGGCGAGATCAATCTGCACAGATGAAACCCACCTGGGACATTCTCTGTTTGTCCGCCTACTGTCAGGGAAGAGGCACTGCACTTTAAAAACCCGGACTACCAGGCTGAGGAACAGCTTTTTCCCCAGGGCTGTAGCCTCCATAGTTAAATGCATTCCCAGGGCCAGAGCATCCGACGCTAAAGCAAATCTGAAAGTGCTGGCTAAAGGAAAAAGTAAAAGTAAATTCTCAAAAATAATTATTCATGCGCTAACGATGTCCGTATGAGACAACCAGAAATAACAAAGTTAACGATTAAATCGGTGTGTAAACATATGTCGGAGTCAGTAACTTTCTGTGGTCCCATCCCTATGCAGTGCGGTGACGAGATCTACAGCAGATTAACGTCACTAAATCGTTGGCTGTCTGAGTTAGTGATGTGCAGTTCGTGAACGAACGAATCCTTTTGAACGAATCTTTGAGGTGAACTGAGTGTACTGAATTCCTAGTCCAAGAGATTCGTTCCTTCCTCTTTGCAAACATGCGCGCTGATCAGCTGGCATAGCAGCTATAACTCTCCCTCCAGTGGATATTAGATATGCGGTCTGTCCACACAGCAGCCTATCACAAAACTGTGTCAGCAGTACGTTCATGACGACAACAAGCCAATGGCTGAAACGCTAAAACTCTCGAAGCACCTCCCACTGGCCATCTCGGCACAGCTGACGATGTGGGACAATGCCAAAGATCCGGTGACTATGAAGACTCTAAACTCCCCCTACTGACCCGATGAACTGTTGAAAAGTTCCTCAGTTCACCAGTTCCTTCGGACTCAAAGGACCCGGTGACTACGAAGACTCTAAACTCCCCCTACTGACCTGATGAACTGTTGACAAGTTCCTCAGTTTACTAGTTCCTTCAGACTCCAAAGATTCACTGACTGTGAAGACCAGAGGGCTGAGGACTGTACTACGAAGCGAGGTAACTGGCTTATCCAGGTAACTTCAGGAGTAACTTTGTGACGTCAGGTGTAACTTCCCGATTAACTCGTACTATGAAAGGTGGATAAGTCTTACCCGAGGTATGCTGTCATGGCAATTTACGCTGCACCTCTAAACTGCTCCGAGCAGGTTATCTTCGTGGTTAACTCGATGTTACCCTATAAAAGTACCGCCCCTTCCGCCCACAATCTTGTCGAGAAAAATGCCGGCACATTTGGAAGACCCAGTCGACATTGGCGCACGCATTGTGAGAGGCTCACTTATGAAGGTAGAATCGTGCCTAGTGTTCTGCTTTTACAGTTCGCCATTCACAAGTGCAAATAATACTCTGCGCTTCTTCGTATTTAAGGCACGATTCTACCTTCATACTCACTCCGCAGGGCGAGGGTGTTCAGGGACCGTCACAATCCTCTAGCTTACCCCGATGATGTTCTCTATGAAAGATATCGATTCTCATCTGAGGGAATTCAGTATCTTTTGCCGGCTTCTAGGGCCAGACGTCTCCAATGGCACTCGCCGGAGTAATGCCTTCACTGTTGAACAGACAGTGTGCCTTGCTTTGTGATATTTTGCCAGCAGACACTTCATGTATTCCATTGGTGATGCTGAACATCTGAGCAAGAATACTGTATGCCGTGCAGTTCGCAAGGTGGTACTTGCTCTCACCAAACTGCTGGATGCATTTGTTGTGTTCCCTGGACATTTAAGCGTTCTAAAGATCAAAGAGGCTTTTTATGCATTCGTAGGTAATTCACAATATAAAAATACTTGGTCCATTTTTAATATACATAGGCTAGGCCTATATACAGAACAACTTTTTTTTCATACGAATCCCGAGGGTGGTTGATGCGATTGACTGTACGCAGATCCCCATTAGAGCGCCCCTGGGAGAACATGAGGGGGATTATGTGAATAGGAAGTCATTTCACAGCGTCAATGTTCAGGTATTTGATCATATTGTATTTAATCTGACATGTAGGCTGGCCTACATTATTTTGTCCTTAAAACTTCTACTTATATTCAATACAATTAAAGACACATTAGGTGGTGATTTTCTTACAATGGTAGTATGTTAAAATGGCCTGAAATCCTTTCTCAGATGACATGTGATCCCCATTTAATGGTGACCAGTCTGGAGGCTAGGTGGCCTGGGTTGGTGCATGATTCACGCATTTTTCAGGAATCCACTCTTGGTCAGAGATTTGAACAAGGTAAGAGAACCAACACCCTATATTTCACACATCCTGCTGTATTGTGACAATTTCTTTCTATTGGTCAAAGGCTGTTTTGATGGCCTGCTGCTTGGGGACAGAGGCTACCCGTGTCTGCGTTACCTGATGACCCCCCTATCCTGACCCACAAACAAGGGAACAAATAAAATATAATGTGGCTCACAATAACACAAGGGTCAGGATAGAGATGACATTTGGGGTCATTAAAGCACGCTTTGCTTGCCTGCAAGGCTTGCGGATGCGTCCAGAATGGGCATGTGAGGTGGTGGCAGCATGTGTGGTGCTCCATAACATTGCCACTATTAGAAAAGAAAGAGCACCATGCCAGCTGCCGATGCCACCGGATGTAGCGGACCCAGTGATGTTGAATCACCCAACAGGAAGAGCCGTCACAAATCAATTTTTCCACGAGTAAAAAAAGACACATGAAATTATTCTTTATTGATTCATGTATTTATTTATTGGCATTCTCCCTTTCCTAAAAAATAAAAGAAAAAAGTTACAGATGGTAGAGACATATTGATCAAATGATGGTCAATGTATGGCAATACCTTTTTGTCATGTTCCAGTTTTTCTATTTCCAGTTTGTTTTTTATTTGTAGAATTTTTTCTGGCAGTCGAGCTCAAGCATACGCTTGTAGAGCGACCGCACATTGTCAGATCCAGCCTGCACATCAAAACATATTGAGTGAATGAACATGGCATGCAGGATTCGGCATCATTAGTGTTACATATTGTCAGTCTGAAAAGCTACCCTTTGAGTTCTCTGAGAGACCTGAGAGGAGGTAGCCATGGGTGGGGAGAGTAGTTGATTTAGCTCCTCCTGAAAGACAATAATGCGATTGCCAACTGACCAAAGCTTTGTTCTCTTGAAGGTTCATTCTCATTCAATAGATGTATGACTGGAAATATCAGCTCATGACAATTTGCCATACATAGCCTAGTATTAGCCTATGCTAGTCACCGTTAAATAGACATAAAAGTACAAGTGATGAAATGGGTCAACCTGGATGTGTGTGTCAGACATGGCTGACATGGTCTCCTCACCCAAGTCCTCCTGAAAAAAAAAATTAAAGAGAAAAGCTGTTAAGTTGTGTCAACATATCAGCATTGATAAATCCACAGAACTCCTCAATTATTTCCACACTTACCTCTACCTGAGAGTCAGATGAGGGGCATGCTGGTGGCTGGAGCAGATCAATAGTATCCCCCCTCAGGTGTACATAAGACAGGAATGTGAACTACAAAAAATTTTTAACTGGGCAATCAAAACAATTAATATGATATTACCCTGTACAGAAAGGGTGGACATTGAGCTGCCACCTGGGTCAGAACTGACTGCCCCCTCGACCCCCTCCATTATGGGCCTTCCTCTGTTGTTCGCCATGGCCAACTCCTCTGCCTGTGAAAATGTAGCAGGAGGTGGCCCTCCTCCAGTTTTCACCATCTGCCTTTTTCTGTTTGCTGTGAACACATGAATAGGCTACTATAAGTGTAGGCTACACACCACATCTGTACTCAGTATTAATGATGAGATGCATAATTATCATTAATGATGATTAATGCATACCACTTGATAGAATATTTTTATATTTCATCCTGACTTGTTGCCAGGTGTGCTTTCCACTGGGGTTGCAGCTGAAATGATTGTTAGAATAAAGTTATTCTTAACACAATAGCATTACATTCATACAGGTAGCCCTACAGCATAGGTGCTTTAGGGAATAGATCTTAATTCATTAACAGTGAGTAACGGGTCATTTCAGAAATGTAGCCCATGTGTAGGCTATAATTAAGTTATACTAATTGTTTTCACATATTTAGATAGACTATTTTATGTGTCCATCTCAATCATATTACAAATAAAAGAAGACTCCGTAAGACAAAATGGAGAACATACGACAAACACTTCTTACGAATTTACTCTGTTGGCAATGCGCTGCCAACAAGCCTCCCTGGCTTTGTTGGCCGCCACGGTGTTAGATTTGTCCGTTAACGTTTCTTTAAACTCCTAATATCCTGACATTACAAACGGGAATTCTTCCGGGGGGAAAAAAACGGACCACGAGCCATTATGCAAAAACTGCCTGCATTGCTGAACACGCCCCTTTTACGCAAACGCGCACAAACTCCGATTACTAACCGACATCTTAATCACCGTCGTAGTACCGTTTAACACCGACTTAGGCAATCAGAGTTTGTCAACCCTGACTTTCCTTGATAACCCCGAGTTAAATCTGAGTAGGTTAAACTCCCTTCGTAGTACAGCCCTCTGGTGAGTAAGTGTTGCCAGAATCGCTAGTTCTCAGTATAGCAGGCTTGGGCTACATCCGCCATTGACTGTGACGATGCAAAAGGAATCAGAGCGCTTCCGTGACATTATTATAGGAATTAAAAGTATTATTAAATATTACTTTGCTCATCTACCTGGAATATTATTTTATATTTATATTTTTAGCAGTAGCATATTTTAGTTGCGCACAATGTATCGCAGTGCTTGTTTATTACAACTGCAGTTTTACGTAGGCTAAGATTTATTTAATGTTGACATCACATTTCCTTTTAACGTGAATAAAGTCCTTATTAATAAATACTGACAAATCAACACAGTAGGCTACAAAAGAAAACAGAAATGTGATGCATAAGCCTATGTATCACATTTGTAGCGTACTATGTCTACATTAACAACAAATAAAAATACGACGTCACTGACTAGGCCTACAGGGGTGTATTCCAGAAAGGAGGTTCAACAAACTCTGAGATAAACCCTGACCTATGGGTTAACAAACCCCGAGATAGGAAACTCTGAGTTTACGGTTCCAATACAACTGCTCTGGGTTAGTTCAATTAACTCTGAGTAGGTTTACCTCGAGTTATGCGCGTGCCCGACAACTATAAAAAGCCGTCATCAATAGAGCTCCGATTCATTGATTCACCATGGCAACAGGCGAACGCAACCATTCATCGTATTTCACACCACTGGAACTAGAGATACTCCTAAAAGCTTACGGCGACTACGAACACATTATCAGGAAAAAAAAAGTAACACAGCAGCTTCCGCAAAGGCAAGACACGCAGCATGGGAGTCCATTGCTGCCCGAGTCAATGCGTACGTAACTTTGATAATGTAGATTGCTAAGCCTTTTCTCGTCTCTTAATAGGGTATGATCCTATTAAATAATTAGGCCCTACGAATAGGCTGGTGAATACCATTGTTATGCTATTTCGGTTATTTTACCCTTATAAAATGGCAAGTGGCTTTGCATGAACTAGACCAACCTGCACGACTTTTCTTTTTGAAACTTGCAAAAGTGATATACTGTGAAGACAATTAAACTGGCCCTTACAAAAATAACTGTAGTAATGGGACTGAAAAACATTTTTTGTGTAATAAATATATTGCATTTCCTGCATATTAACTGCAAATAACCCTTCAAATACTGCAGTTTCAATGCAGTTTTGATACTCAGAAAACTGAAGTTTCACAGTACTGCAGTAGGGCAGTTATTTCTGTCTAAGGAGAATATCTATAGTTGCAGTTCCACTGGCGTGAAGCGCACATGGCAGCAGTTAAAAATGAAATATAAAAACATTGTGCAAACAGGTAAGGCATATGACTTTGGTTTGAATCATTTGTGTGTATATAGTGTGAAATTTAGGCTACGTATGTAGAGCTAAGTGTCGGTTTTAACATACAGGCCTAAGTGTTCCTTGAGATAGTAGGTAACTTTTTTTTATTTTGCCTCTTTCCAGCTAACAGAAAGACAGCGGACGCCCGCAAAATGGGTGGAGGACCACCACCACCACCTCTGACTGAGGCCGAGCAACTGGCTCTGAGCCAAAACACGGGGCGACCAATGGTCAAAGGCATCCCAGGAGGGAGCTCTTCTGAGCCCAGTGCCCCCCATGACACAAGTGGCTACATAAAATGTCAGTGTATATGTGTTAGAAGACTGTGTGCAGTATGTGTAGGTGTGATGGGTGCACAAATACATCCATGGCTTTTTTAGGGCCCAAGCACTGAGTGTGCGAAGGGCCCTATTGTATCCGTTGTGATTATTATTAGGGCCCAAGCACTGAGTGTGCGAAGGGCCCTGT
>CM032894.1:28241679-28262006 GCA_019176425.1 Megalops atlanticus | reverse complement strand
CTGAAGGGGTGATCGCAGTAAAATGGTTTGACAACAAATGCGTCAACCTTTGAGCAATGCCTGTGGGATCATGCCTCTTTCAACTGTCAAACGGTGGAACAAAGAATCCAAGGAAAGATCACTATCCCGTGTCCATCACTCATTCCTGCTTACAATGAGCATATGGGCGGGATCGATCTTTCTGACATGTTGGTACACCTGTACAAGACGCCAGCCAAGTCAAGGAGATGGTACATTCCCTCTTTGAAATATCCTTGACCTGTGCATCACAAATTCCTGGCTGGTCTACAAGAGAATGAGAAACCAATGTCTCTCAAAAGGTTCCCCCTGGCAGTTGCCCAGCTTGAACCAAGTCAATAAGCCAGCATCCAAAGTTGGCCGACCATCATCCAGTGCTCCACCACCACAGAAGAAACACAACACCCCAAGACCCTCACTCCCAAAACCACAGCCAGATGTGCAATATGACAGCTTGGGACATTGGCCACTTCACTGTGACAAGCGGGGGCGATGCAACTACTGTCCAAAGGGTGTGTCAAGATGGAAATGTCAAAAATGCAATGTTTTCCTGTGTTTGAACGTAAACCAAGAATGCTTTGCAGCATACCACCAGAAATAAGGGGGGTTCTCATGTACAGGAAACATTTGTGCTGTTGCACCATTACACATGTAACATGTGCTGAGATAAAAAAGGTCAAAATGCAATGTTTTGAAGTGTTTTACAATGTTCTCTAGTGTTTTCTATTGTTTCTAATGTTTTCTTTGCAAACCAGCAATGCTGTGTAGTGTAAGAAATGTTCATTTATCTCCACACAAAAAAAAAATGTCCTGTTGCACCACCACACAAACGAGGTGTTTTGAAAAATAAAAGCCAAAATGCCATTATATTACTGTGTTTTGCTATTTTTGAGTTTTGAATGCAAAAAGAATGTAATGTTTTTGGTTTTATTTTATTTATTTATGTATTATTTATTTTTTGTTTATTGTAAAAAACAAGAAAACATATAATTTCCTTTGTTAAAATGAAAACCTGCAATGTTTTATGGCATACTACCAGAAATAAAGTAGATTCAATGCACAAAAAATACTTTATGTTGATTATTTATTTATAAATTAGTATTATAGTTGACATTTTCTGCTGTTTGTAGTATGTGTATGAATTTCGGTACTTTTACCATAAAGTGACATATCAACCATTTGGTAGAGGCTGATATTTAAAAAACTGGGGGTGTGTTGAAAAAAAATATATTGAGTGTGGTTATTACTGACTGAAAGAAATAAGAAATGCAAACAAAACTTTTTCCATTGCTTTTTTCATGGTGGGGTAGTTAAAGGGTTAAAATACAGTCAATTTTACATTAGGGTGTAACTGCATTTTGCCTGACATGATTAAGAAAGCCTTTTTGCAAGCATGATGCACTGTACAGTATAATTTGACCACTGTATGAGCAAATAACATTCTTTCACATTGATGGCATCCCTGCAATACACAGCTTTTTTGTTTTGATGACTATGAGGTCATGTAACTGGATGTTGTGAAACAGAGTGCATCTCTATTTAATGACAGCAATGGCAGGAGGAAATAAGAGCACACATGTAAATTACCTTGGTATGCACTTCATTTTAAAGTGGTTTTGTTTTGGAGGCAAATCATCCGAGAATACGTCAATTAGTAGTTATATGGAAGTAATGACCACAGGACTGGAGTAGCTATCCCTTATGCATGTATCTCAATTCATATTGCTACAGTGCATTTTCTATCAGCTTGCAGTTACCGCATGTCTAAGGAAGTTTTGAAATTTATATTATGCAATTTTTATGGAAAATTTTAATTGCAAATAAATGGAAAATGACCTGATTTTTTTTTCTGAAAGAACAATTGCTATCTATTTTTGGAACTATAAATTTTTTACCTAGCTATTTTCCCACTGTATGCATTGAATATATAGTCATCATGTAATTTCAAGTCCTGTGTGACTGAAAGATAAGTATATTTTGTTATTTTCTTACAAAGCGTGCATACTGGCACATAATGGCAGAACTCTACTGTATATGGGATAGTCAGTATAGGGAATGCGAGGAGTAGCATTCAAAATAAGTGACATGCACTACAAAATAAAAAAAAAAACAAGATGCAGATATAGTAACAACACCATCATTATTATGCAATAAGTAAATATATAAAAATGGTAAAAATGGACTACTTACTCTAAACTTCCAGCATTCTTTGGATGTACTTGCTAGTAGGGGTTGCACAACTTCAGATTTTTTAAAGTCGACAGTGATGTGATCAACTTTGCTTATGTAGCTAAAGTTTAAAATGTGTACTTCGAACGGAAGGAACCAAATCACTAAAAAGAATCATTTTGAACACCACTAGTAGCAAGCTTCTGAGTATGCCAGGTATGTAGTTAAAAACTATAAATTATTACTGCCGAATCTACAAACCTGGTAGCCCCATCTCGATGCTAACTTCGCCATGTATCGTTTTTTTTTTTTTAGCGAAGTCGTGGTACCACTTCGAAGTGGTGTCATACAACTCTGAAAAGCCTGACACACACAGTATAAGCTTCTCCAGTGTGTCCTCCATTTTGACTATGATTGGATCTTTAAATTCAATGTTTATATTGCGCGGCGGTGTCGCGCCGCCCATGTTCCAGTACGTCACACTGTAAAATCATTGGTTGCACTCGGAAAGGTCAGCGGCAAACGGGGTCAAAGTTCAACCAATTTGAACTTTGAGCGGAGTGTTACAACGCCTGGTTTGAACACTACGCTACGCTGAGGTTGGAACGGAGGCATGACGCTCTCTTAATAGGAAAACAATGGCAAAGCGAGCATTGGGAGATTTTGAAGGTAGTGATGTGTAAGCAGTTTTAGTGTCATAATCATGTGATCAGCGTCTAGTCGACGTCAAGCTTAAAGCGTCATCGCAGAGCAGTAAAGTCGACTCACAGACTGGTCGACTAGGCTGTGCAACCCCTACTTGCTAGCTCATATTATTTGCAGAGAGCCTGAACTCTTACATACAATAGATTCAGCAAAATTGCCTTTACAGCATCACATTCATAGCACCTGGGGATACAACTAGTTGTCTTATGCTTCACCATGAGGGATGATTATTCAGTTTTGAAATAATGTTATTTTTCCCACTGTGTGTTCATATTGTCTCAAGGAAATTGCCTACTCAACTCTCCCAATTCCACACACACCTGTTTTTGTTATGTCTGCATGTATTAATTTAGGGTTTCTCAATGGGGGCATTTGTGGCCTTCAGGGGGTGCTGAAGCAAAAGTTGTTGGAAGGGGGGAGTTCAAGCTGGAATGGGGGAGCTGCATTCTGAATATCTAACAGATAAAACACATTAAGCTGTACTAGAAGGAGAAAATTGATATTTAGGAAATCAATAATGTGGGTATAGTAAAGGGACTAAACACCCAGGTCACTGATAGTCTCTGCCGAAATCTGTGCGCTCTGTTTTTGACCAATGAGAAATAAAGCCAATCAGCATGACTCTTTCCTTTAATTTCATTTAAGGACAAACATCTTGTCTCAAGAGCCTTATGAACCATAGCTTTATTGCTGATTTTTTTGTGATTATTTTTGGTCTTTGGTTTACTGTATTTTTTTCAGCTTTCTGGTTGGAACATTTAATGATGGTTAATGCTGCTATGGCCATGATTAAATGATATTTTTAATTTCAATTTACTTTAATTAAAATTAAATATTTAAATTATTAAAATTTCAACTATCATTTTAATGGTAAACAATTGATTCATTTGAGTGATCATTGCAGCTTTAAATAATCAAGTCAGTGCACAATAGGAGTGGTGTCACACAGTTGAATAGTCAACAGGCAGCAGTATACCAACTGATAGTCTAGCTACTACGGCTAGCTACTATGTTTAAAATTTGATTTTACCTAGCTATAGGAATATGTGAAGTTAGTTACCTATAACAGCATTGTTCATAGTAGAAATTAACATGGTTAATTTCTATGCACACAATTAATATGCACACAGTAACATATTTCCCAATTTATGCTGCTACATACTTACAGGGCAGCAGTGTAGCTTAATGGTTAAGGAGCAGGACTCATAACCGAAAGGTACTTAACCCACAATTACCTCAGTAAAAATATCCAGCTGTATAAATGCATAACATTGTAAAAAACCTGTAATTGATGTAAGTCGCTCTGGATAAGAGTGAGTGTCTGCTAAATGCCCATAATGTAATGTAAAAAGAATAGTATGCTGGTGTTCTTTCAAATAAACTGAGACTAAATGGTAAACAACACTGGCGTGTTGGTCAGTTTATTTATATATCTCAAATGAACTGAGACTAAATGGTAAACAACACTGGCTTGTTGGTTGGCTACTTATTACCAGATGGAAATTGCTTACAGTATGTACCTAGCTAGCTGTATTACTCATTGTACAAAGTAGTGAGGCCACAGGATTAAGATAGTTATGTATATACATATATGTCCTCAATTCACAAAACTAATGCTTTTTCTTTAAAGTTTATGTGGCCAGATGTACATTAAAATCTCAATAATCTTTACAAACATGTGAACCTAGCATTTTCCACTGTGCACTGACAGTGAAAGAGAGTCCACTGATTTGCCCTTCCTTATCTACAGTAAATTAATACGCCACACAGCAACTCAGCTTCCCTTTTCCACTTGTCTCCCCTTGGATCCCTCCCCTAACCCTGATAACACTCTGCAATGCTTCATTTATGAACTCATCTCAACCCTGAGATCTGGAGTTGGAATCAGCCATTTATAGCTGTGAGTGGTAGTCACTATCTGAGAATGAAGCATCTCCCTCATAAAAACACCACAAAATAGCAATGTTTCGTGGGACTCTTTCTGTGTCTGTTTGCGGCCAAAGGCAGCTGGAGGAAATTCAAACAGTGTTGTCAGGTACATAACCTCTAGTGCTAAAACTCTTGGGCTTTAACATCAACACAGATTAATCATCAACATGATTGCAGTGTTCCAGTGCTTTATAAAAGTGTGTTTGTTGTGCTTATTCAAAGACCCTAAGAAATTAAACAGAGGCTTAGACAACTTTCACCCAGCAGTAAGTTCACCCAGCTTGGTTTGATTTCTGTTATGTTGCTTACCAGTTTGTACCTTCTTCAAGTTGAAATCCATTCAGTACAGGGATCAACCCATACTTACTCATAGTCACCTGTACCAATCATTGCTGTCATAAATGAATTGTTGCATGCAAACTAATTTTGTAGATGTGTTGAGCTGAGATGTCACAATAGCAATGGCCCATATTACAACAATTAGATAATTATTCCTTTCCCATTCCAGCAGTGTTATATTTTTGAATGAAAAACATCTGTTGTCCTTTAAATGCAATCTCTGTTATCATCACATTTCTCTATATCAGGAAATGATGTGCATCAGGTTTTTAATGAGAGGTTTTCCAAAACACAGTCCTATAGGTGCAAAAAGAAACCAAATTTCAATTATTACTGTGAACTTGTGCAGCATCAATAATGACGTTTCAAAGTTGGAAAGAGATGGAACTGCACAGCCATCCAAACAATCTCCAATTTGTTTGTAGCACCCTTAATTTTTATTGGGTGTTAGAGGCCTAAAGCTGTCAGGATTATGATTTATCTTAAAAATGAGAAGATCATGGATTAAAATTTTGGATAAAAAACATTTTGCTATTTTGACACCCCATTAGAGGCATGAATCTAATGCAAAATACATCATGAAAATACACAGGGAGATATTACATTACATATGTAACTGTATATTGATAATCTGTCTAAAACAAAATTGTAGTTCGAATATAAATGTTAATACCACAGCATCCAATAATATGGACAACATGTAAGAATTATAACCCCTGTAAATTGCTCTGGATATGAACATCAAGTTTTATTTTAAATATTAATGTCAGACTTTGTCTTAACTTCCTTCCCCCAGCCATTGCTTCAGCAAAGATCTTCTTGTGAATTGATGAAATTAAAAATCTATTATTTTTATATACCACTGATGCTCTGATGCTGACTTATATGAACCAATCAAATATCTTTTCCTGTCATAGAACACAAATTCAAGTCACTGATTACACACGATGAGTGCATCCATTTTGAAGCCTCAACCTGAACAGACTCAGCATACCCACTGCAGACTGTTTTTCCCCACTGACACCTTAACCATGCATGTACATTCCTCTGCTCATATATTTTTCTGATTACCAGGTCTTTGTTCACTCCATACCCAAGATTTGCTTCTCCCCTTGCTGATATTGTTGTTGCTCACCACTAACCATTAATCACTTGCATGTTGAATTAGCTTTTTAAAACATGTTTTGTTCTTGGTGTATATGAAGGCTTTTTTAGATTATGTTTATTAGCATATTGAATGAAGTCACACTTCCCTTTCCAGAGCCTAGTGGTGGCCAGTATAATTCCTCACAAATTCCATTACAGCCTTGTGTTCTTATAACAGAACTGAGCTGCAAGACACTCACAACTTTAATAATGAAAGCCAAGAGGCTATTTCCAAAAAATTAAATAAAATCTCGAACTGAGGTGACAATGTTTATGCCTAAAAAGGTAAAGTTACAAATTTCAGTATAAAAAATTTTAAATGAAAAAAGGAAAAAAAAACATAGCCTATTTAAATAAAAGTTCTCTCTCACATTAGTTATGTTGTAATTAATACAATGAGAGCAGTAGAAATTACAGAAGTTTGTATATGCACAATAGCCATACTGTATGAACTGCGACAGTTAACCATATTGCTGAATTCTTCATATGAAACATATGAAACAGTACATTTAAAATTGAATGCACCACTGCATCCCACACAGACGTTGAAATAAGAAATATCCAGCCCCCCAAATGGTTCATGGTCTGGACAAGTGGCCAATGCTTTCCAATAGTTCAACAGAATAATTCTGACAGCTGTCTTACTGAGCTTTATCCTGTCTCACAAGCATTTTTAACATGCACTGCTGCTGTACACTTGGGCAAGGTACTTAACCCCAAATTACCTCAGTAAATATCCTGCTGTAAAAATGGATAACATTGTAAAAACCTGAAATTGATGTAAGTTGCTCTGGATAAGAGCATCTGCTAAATGCCAATGTTGATGTGATGATGATGATGTTTAATTTGCAACAGCATTTATAAGATGTTCCTATTGTGATCCTCTGCGCATAAGGCTATGAAATGTATTCATCATTCAAATGTGTGATGTTAAATTCCTTGCAGGACATGGGGTAACTTATAAAGCATAGTGAGAAAACCAGCTCCTCGCTTGCTAAGTGTGGTAGATCACCAGGTTTGTGTCCTCAATCACTAGACACTAGCCCAAGTAGTGTGAATCGCAGAATGTTGCCACTGCTTCTGCACTAATGGTAGCAATATGTCCCATGACACACACTGCAGTGACCCAGTGGCCAATACTGAAAGTGTGCATATTATTTTCAGTATAACTGGGATGACAATTTGATTAATGTGGCTGTCCAGGTTTTTGGACAAAAGCCAGTGTTTGTCAAATTTTGTTACCTTTGCAATGTAAGGAAATCTAATGGTTTGATAATGTTAGGACCTTTGTTGTATTTTCCGAACACAACACTTCCTCTGGTTAATGTTGAGCTAACCAATCATTCAAAGTTTTTGCCCTGCATGTTACAATAGTTCTTTGTGTGATATTATTTTGCTTCTTCATCTAAATTACCTATTGTAGCAAAATCTGGCATGTACCTAAGTCCCTCTTGATTTCCAATTAACAGTTGTACAGTTTGACTTCTTGGAATTTTTCACTTTATCAATGTTAAATCAATACCTTTGAAAAGCAAGCAACTCTACAAAAATAGTCTAAAAATTGGATCTTTCCTCACATTTGTCTGATACTAACACCTGTTTAAAATTAATGTTATCAGTACAATGGACTTTAGCTTGTAGCTAGCTACTTATGACTGTAGTTCGCTAAGAATGAATGCAGAACAATATACTTGCATCCTTGCTATTCAGACAACAATGTTATGGTTTAAATATAGGCAAGTTTGTAGCTATGTATCTGATTAGCTAAACAGTCATGTTAGCTTAGTATTATCATTGTATTAGACCAAGTTTGTTTCATTATCTAGCTAGCTTGTTCTCTCCAGTGTCTTCCCAAAAGTGTTGAAAACCTGTTCACTAGCTAGCTAGTCAAGATAAAACATTATACTTGCTTACTTGCTTGTTTGCTTAATTGCTTGTTAATAATCACAATGTTAAAATAGTCAGGTAGGAAAAGACTAAAATCACAACCCTTGTTCAGCCCTCCTCTGTATGTGCAGTCAACCGCACAACCACAGCAAGTGACAGACATTACACATTTGGTAAAAATGCCAAAATAATCAGATGTCTTTTGCATCCTAACTGTAATGTGATCAATTTCGCTAGTGTGTTGTTGACCTCTAAAATGGTAATTTTATGTTTTGGGATATCATATGAAGTCATTTATGCCCTCAATATATGCAAGTTATTAGGTGACTTTAAACTGTAAAATTTAAAACAATTGCTTACTGAGTATATCAATGTTCATCTGTTATAATTACAACTAATTATAATTATAATTCTTATTATTATTGTGGTAAATGAACAGTGTCATGTGTTTAATGAGAATATTCAGTCATTTAAAGCCCCCCTGAGGAATTAAAGCTTCTGTTCAGTGCTGAGAAATAACCTGCTGTCAGGGTGGCACTAACTCAGAGTCAATTCAAACAAAACAAACCACCATAAGGAAAACGTCACACCAATTCAACGATGTTACTGAAACCACACCTCAAAAGGTAGTTTGTTTATCTCACATTCCCTACCCTCATACAACACAAAAAACCTTCTGACATGCATCAAAAATTGTAACTGGGCACCAAGGCACTCTTACCTTACACTACATTACAGTTGCTTTGCAGACTGTTTGTGTTCTTTTGCTTTGAGCTTGGTTGATTGAAGGTTTTCAAACATGAAGCCAAACAAATGTGATCCATACAGTTAATTAGTGCATATTTAATTTTATGTTTTCTTGAAACCATGATCCCAGTATAAATTTGTTCATACACTAAAACATGGAGGACACTGATCCATAATGTTTGACTGTCTGAAGACACAGTGGCTGTCCCAGTGGATTCTCCAGCTCAGAGATTACAGCATTGAAAAGGGTGACAAGACAGAAGCAAAGTGTTCATAGTCCCCTAAGGGCCCCAATCCATCTCTGCTGATATAAAACAATTTTTAGAGCAGCCGCCAAAGTAGCACGTAACCTAGAGCGTGACAGTGAATGCTTTTAAAGAAAGAGAAACTCTTGCAGGGCAAAACTCACACAACACACCTGCATACCTCAAAGCTGCTGACTCAAGACCACCACACCAGGGTGTATTATGAAACACACACACTTCAACAGAACACACAAAAACACTCAATTGTTCCTAGGAGGGAAACTTTGTTCTTCATGTTGACAAAATTGAGACAGTTCAAGACACTAAAATGAAGCATTCCTAATCACAACAGAACAAGAGGTTACAAGCACGATTATGATGGTCTTTTTAGTGTACACTCACTATTTTGCCAGGGTTAGTAAATGGTAGGTGTAAGGTGCTAGTAGCCAGTTTGATCACGGAATAGGAGTTGTGAACTCCTTGCCGTGCCTTAGTAGAGCTAGTGCCCTTTGAAGTTACGGCTGGTGTCTTTGATTTGAGGGACTGTTGAGGAAGTAGTGAAGGAGGAGAGAAGTAGCTCCAGTCACTTTGAGGTATCAGATAATGGTATGGGCTGTAATCACTGCAGATGCATTGTTTGTTTGCATTATCAGAACCAATCAGTGTAGGGATTTGTGAGCTTCTTTCAAGTAAATGATCCCTGTCTCCGCTCTGTTACCATTTCTCTCAGATGACAGTGATTATATAACTATAGTGTCTAAATTGCTATTTAATGTGACTGCAAGTGGCCTTCATGTGCAAAAGATGAAAAAAATCTATTTTTCTGAATACAAAAATAGAGATAAGCTGTGGAATCAGGAGAAATGAGCACTGAAGAGCCACAAATGACAGTGCTGGCCAATACATTGCCCATGGAAACGCCAAAAATTATAAAAGTAACAAATAATTCACTTTAAAAACTCCAGCATGATCAAGGAACAGGAGCACTGCCAGAGTCAACCAACTAAACCAGCAAAACCAAATACCCACCCTTAACAAAACAACTATTGAGCTGCTTACTGCAGCTGCCGTACACCTCATTTTAAATCAGGTGTGACTTCATCTTCAGCTTTTCTCTGCCTTTTTCTCTCTGTCTTGCACACACACACACACACACACACACACACACACACACACACATTTCTCACACAGACAGAGAATTATCCAGTTAGAAATGAAGTCGATTGAATTGATCTGCAATTGCCAAGTGTGGTAATGGAAGGTATTGAGCACTGATTATCCTCAGAGGACGCATTTACACACACATTCATTCTTGCACTTAAACCATTTAAAATACAAATGACATGCTGCTATTATATATATTAAAAAAATCTCAAATTGAGCACAGATTCTCTATGTACATACAAGATGAAGGCTTGGAGTCTTGGAACACGTGTTCAATGCAATTCAATTTACCAGTTACCGTGGATAAAAACTGGTGCATCACTGGTGCATGTGGTAGTATTATGAAAATATATGTTCATGTTTAAATGGTACACTGTTTAAAAAACATGCATAATTTGAAGTGCAATTACACTTTATGACCCACACCCATGCTAAAAATTTATTACAGTGTTTTTAAACACTCACATTCATAAGCGGTGAAATCTGTGCCTCTCCTCTTGTTTATTTTGTGATGCATTCCATAGACCCTTTGACAATAATCACATTCTGCTGCAGCTCTGGGTATTAGCAAACAGCTTACACTGGGCGTGTACTGCATAAGGTTCTCTGCTGGTGCGTGGCTTTGTTTTCCCACCTCAGGAATATCCACAGCACTGCTTTCTGACATTCAGCCCCCTCAAGGCCCTGGAATGTGAACATCAAAAGAAATGTGGAAAGGATATGGGCTGGGTGGACAACTTGGAAATTATGGGGTTTGAAGATGACATCACACCAGGAGAGGAGAGCGGGCCAATGTGAGGCCACTAAGTGGAAACGATCAACAATGTGCCACAGGCGGAATGTCACATCTTTTCCCCCTGTGATTCATTTCCAACTCGATATGGTAACGATATTGTATGGTACTGCGCCAGAGCTGGCATCTCAATGACTAAATTAATACTGCAACACCAAGCAGATAAGAAAGCACAGCAGCTGATTGGTGAAGTGCATATTGGATTTTGGTCTACTAAAGGAATGGAAAATGGGAAGCAGTAGAGCTTTATATATACACATAAAAACACACACATGCACACACACAGATACATAGATAGATAGATAGATAGATAGATGGATAGAAAGACAGATTTGTACTGTGAAGGAATGCATTGCCAACTACTGCCTATATTTCTACTGGATTGATTTGAGTGTACAGGAAAATTATGCAAGACATGCAACATTGTGGAACATCATTTGTGATCATATTTCTGTCTGAAATGTTGGTCTAAAGTTGACATTTTCTGCTTTTCAAGACTGTAAACTCAGGGCAGTCTTATCATGTCCTTATCATGTGATTATGAATTTTCCACCAAGCAGGGTTTGAAGTCTTACTGCAATGTATAACGACAGAATAAAGAAATCACTGAAAGGAAAAGGCCAGGGACAGATCAAATTGTCCTTCTTGAAAGTTTTGATCTGTTCATATAGAAAATAACATGCAATGGAAGAGAGGCACACAATTCTATCTCTTCCACAATGGAATGAACAATTCCCTCCCTATTATAGTAATAGATCACTGTCCCACTGTCAGCTCTGATATACCTGTACATTGTCAAGAAAAAAGGCATAAAATTTAATCCTTTCCATGCCCGAGTGGCAAAAGAGATCTCTTTCATTTGCGTGGTGAGGCCAATTATTAGAATCTGGGAATACATAAGCTGGTGTGCAGCGCCATGCATTCATCATTTTGACAATATACAGTCTACCTCAATCGTTAGGTCTTTGTAAATCAAACACATGGCCCAGTTAGTGATGTGTGCTCCTGTGGTTTAACAGGGATGTATGTCAACAAGAGACATTTTGCGGTCTGCTAGACAGCAAAATGTCTTGTGTGTTCATAAAAGTGTTGATAAAAGACTAGCGACGGGGTGATTATACAGAAACACGGTGCTACATTGCGGATTGCCAGGCAAACGAAAAAGCAGTGGTACACTGCCTGCACACTGTATTGTATATGAAATCACTGGTAAATTTTGTCGACACTCTCTGTCCTCTGTCCTGTATACGTCCCTCATTTCTTCATGTCGGTGTTTTCATCCCCACTGACGTAAATTACCTGTTATTATTTTTATCTGACAGTAGAGGGCACCCCGCAACACAACTCTTACAGGCTCTAAATCGGCTGCGGTATCGACACATTTCCCTTGCAATAAGCGAGAGGCATATTTATTATGTACTGACTGTGGTGCGCAAGCTCCTGGAAGTTAATTGTTTCTCTGTGATGATGAAGAACAGAGCGGCGCCTCTGGGGTTTATTTACTCTGGGAAATAAACTCGGCATGATTGTGTTGTTTTCAAATATCCACCTCCAGAATGAATTTGCATATCGCGAAAGGGCAAACCCACCTGAAATTCAGAAGCGAGAACGAGAACGCGAACTTTTTTGCTGAAAATGCATAACTCATTTTCGTTTGAAGGCGTAAGCTTTATTCAGTAAGGAACAGTCAGCTCGGTGAAGAAGTATCAAAACTCAAAATTACATAAATCCACGCATGTATCTCTTTTCCTTGTTTTAGCTTAAAGAGCGTATTTGTTCCTTTAATGTGCAAACCTGGTGTGTCAGAGACACCCTTATGAGTACTAAGGCGGGTTTTAATGTATCTTTACAATTTATTACAGTTCACGAGTCACAGAAGCATATTTAAATCGATATTAAATAACAATTTAGCAAATATAGGTCTTAAACATAACACTTTAACCGATGTTAAGATGCTAGCTGCAATGAACGTGTGTGTGTGTGTGTGTGTGTGTGTGTGTGTGTGTGTGTGTGTGTGTGGAGACTGCCCGGGAGATTTTAAGATTGTCCATTTTAACAGTTGTTTTGGTATTGCTATTCTACACATGTAGCATATTTCTTCCTCTTCGTGCCATCAACAGGAAAAACAACTCTGGCTCCAGCATCATTTTGTCCCATTTCTTTCCCAGTTGCAGACCTGCGGAACTTTAATTTTTTTCCCTTTTTCCCTGAAGGTGCTCTAATAAAAGCTTTGGACAAGGCCAACACTTGAATACACTACTGGTAATGTGAAGAAAACAGCTCAATGATTGTTGTCACGCTCCTTAGTATAATATAACACCAACCACTATCTCAAAACATTTGCAATGATTTTCAGTTTGGCACTCATCACCACACCGAACATCGTGAAATTTTGAGTGAAAGGTATGATTGCTCATGTCTTGCACTAACTGTGAATTGCTAGTTTCCCCACCTCCTCTTCTATGTTATATTATATTCATTTAGCAGACGCTGTTATTATGTATGTATATGCATTAGGTACATATGCATAATCATCAGCATCAAAATCAGTATCACTAGCGTCATCACAATCATAATTGTCATTTCAATAAAAATTAAATGGAGACATGAAGACGACGACTACTATCATAATGATGACGATGATGATAACTGTTGAACAAGGAACATAATCCCTACATTTTGACGACCGACAGAAGGAGGAAGGTGGTGGTGGTGGTGGTGGTGGTGGGGGGCTTGGTACATAGTCGGAAAGATACAGGCGAAACGGAGTCTTGTTAAGCAACGGTTAACAACTCAGTGGTTTCCATGAAAGCTGTACGTACAATTAATCGCAAAAGCGGAATGGCTGTGGTAGAATGACAGAGGGCTTTAGTTCGGAGAAGTATAATTTTCACAAGCTTGGTGGTTTGTAAGCACTTTTGCTGTTGTAGGAAATAGACAGAATTTTCTTATTAAACTATGCTTTTCTTATTTCCACCCCTCTCCGTCCAACAGTAAAATTTTCACAAGATCCGCTTGACGCTGCTCGTTGCTTCCCATACAGATGAGATCTGAGGACTCACGCACTCCTGACGTCGTTGGCTGGCTGCGGATCCGCGCTCCAGCACAGCACGTATTGCGCAACGTGACTGATCATCCCTCAACCAATCCATCCTCTAAAACATTCTGTGGGGGAGGAAACAATACACACATACATCCACAAAATTCACCTCCTAGTTTCTTTCTCGACGAGGCAGTTGGGGGAGCTAACACGAAACCAGGTGCATGTTCTGCCTCCGTTAGTGGACCCGTCCTCATCCGCCGGAGATGACTCGTCTGGGGTCCCTGGATGCAGCTGTGTGTGTCTGTGAGCACATCCCTCGCTTCAGAATCGTGGAACTCCTCGGCTTTCGATCCATCGGGTCGCCGTAAATATTCGAAAAAAACGAGAGGAAACAACTTGCATTATTTTACGGTTCCCCGGATCTTCAGACGGACTACGGCTTTGGATGTGTTTTGTCTCGCTATAGCAATGGGAGCTTCTAGAATTGGTGAAGAGGCATGCCAGTGGATATTGCAGGACTGCAATCAAACGTATTTGTATAATTATTCTCCGGGGACCATCGTCTGCTACTTTTAACGTGTCAGACCCGAAGAGAGATCCTGGTTTTTGTCTCCGCGCTGTATCTCGCAGCCCACTCAATTTCTCATCGGTTTCTTACCCGTAGAATATTCTTTTTTCCTCCATCACTGTGAACCGTTGCTTGTGTGCATACCTGCTTTCCAGATCAGTTAATCAAATCTCCGTTAAAACATTCCTTACAAATGACAGCAACAAAAATGAAAAACATTTGGTGATCCACTTTTTAAAATTTTAAATCAATATTTTTATTTTTCACACTGTATTCAGGACCTTGATTTGTCATCGGGGGCACGGTGTGATTTTACCCACGATTCGAGTTCTGTCTTGCAGTCTCTTGCCTCAGGAAGGACTCGTCACCATCGTGCTGGATATGTTGACATTCACGTAAAGATGGATTTAGTTTTCGGTCTCTTGTGGCTGCTCACTGTGTTTCTGGAAGGCATTTATTGCCAAGGAGTGTATGGTAAGTGGTTATGCACAGAAATTTTCAGTCGCATTTTAATGAATACGATCATGACCTTGTGAAAAAGGAGGAAATTCGCGCCCAGAATAACACTGTGTTGTTCTTAAAATATGGAGACGATCTCCATATTTTACCGGATGTCATCGTAATAAGGGGTTTATGCGTGTCAGCGTAGTATTTACTAGAAACCGGCTTTCCATAAAGCACAGGTGACATGTATTGAGCGTATTACCTGTGAATACATAATATTCCCAGTAGCGCAGCATTTCATGAGTCTTGTACAACACATTGGTCCCTGTTTTAGGACACAGGAAACGCTTCTCATGAGTAGGCTACTACACATATTATACCGCACTTTAGACACGAATTCTGATCATTGATATGGTTAAATGTCGTTTTTATCTCAACAGTATCAATTCGTTTGCAAATGCCAAACCAATCTATCACCACAGAAATTTACCGGTCTGTAAGTAATCAAAACGGATGTTCGTTGATATTGCTACTACTAGCTACAAATACATCGGTGTTGAATTTTCACCTTCGGCGAGGTCGTGTCATTTATTAGGGGTTCTTGTGTCCCACTGTCGAGGACAATGAAAAATAGACATCTCAAAACAGTTGGATTAACTCTTTGGATGCATCTTTTCTCAAAATTTACCGATTACAATCACGTTGGTTACAGAACGGTTGTAGATGGAAAAAAAATGTTTTTTGATTCAAGGTTGCTTGAACCGTAAAGAAGGCGGAATTTAATGTTAATGCAAGTCAAACGCTAGAAAAAATACTTTTAGGTACTCTGTTAAAAAACCTAGTTTCGGATTTCATTTTTGGTTAGGACCGCTCAGATGGTATGCGGTGCTATTTTATGCCAAACCCCAAATTTCTAAGTGGAAGATTCAAATGATTGCATGGAAAATTGTGTCTGAACTCTGTAATCCTGTTCATATGACAACAGCAACGTTGAGCATGGTCAGAATAGGATAATGCCAGTTTGTGAATGAAACGCCTGCAAGTCCTATCTCAAATAATCGATGTAAATTAGAAAACTAGATGTCATCTGAAATCTGCCCCTCGGGCTGATGAAGCCTCGCGCTCAAGTGCAACCGGTGGCATAGTGATGCGCTGATAACGCAGACCATTTGGATGAATCGGTTGATTTCTTTTTGGAGCCTGGAATTAAATATCAGTTGTAGCACATAAACGTCAATTATAGACATGAATATAATAATAATAATAATAATAATAATAATAATAATAATAATAATAACAGTAAATTAAACAGTGTTGAATTGCAACTGTAAATTGAGGGTTGATGAAGTCCCATCTCAACCGGTCGAATGGATAGCACCAGGAGTAAAAGCGGGAAAGTGCGGACGACAACGTGACGCTTTGACGATTACTGCATTGGTCAGTAGCACCTGACATTCTCTCAGACTGCCGGTGTCCAGCTGATTTGGCATACTGGTTCTTGTGAACAGCACACTCTTAGCTGCCGGTGAAAATGTCACAGCCGTGAGAAATAATCGCAAGCTCAATGACGCAAACGTTTGGTGGGCACCGCTTTACTTGATGAATGCGGTGGTGCTATGCTCTAGAATGTTATCTATAGAATACTCTAATTTCCGCTGCTTGATTTTTTAAAATGAGGACGCTATTTAAGAATTTGAGGAGAAAGACGGTGAGACAAATCGGTACGCGAAAATGTAAAACAAAGTGGTTACATGTGTATCCTTGCTTCTTTGCCCTTGCACTTGCCCACGCCTGTTTGCCTATGAGCACTGGTCTGCAGATCTTAGATTGGACCTTCGATTGGTATTTGGCTGTATTGCCACTTTGCCACTTTTCTAAACGTCACAAAAGAAATCAAAATGTTATTTTCCCCGTAAATTAAAAAAATGTAACTTCGCTATCTCAGCTATGTAAACTCTTCTGGCATATCAGAAACACCATACATACTGCATGGGTTTTGTATTTGTTATCAATTCTAAACTATTGTAAAGAACTTGCCTAGGTTTAGGAAGCATTTTGGAATACAATAACAACAATATGCAATATGGTCTTTGCATGTTTTTGTAAATTGTAAAATGTTAGAAATGTATGAATTGTAATCACAATACAGGCCACATTTGGTGTTTTCAGGAAGAGCTCTGGCTTAAATCTCTGTAAGAACTGGGATACAAGTTTGGACGGGCCTTTCTTTAGCATTATCTTAAGTAACTTTGCTTTTGGTCAGTTCCTCTTGGAATGTTTGAGTGTCCAGGAACAGAATGCTGCTCCACGCCAGGGGAGTCATTGATCATCACTGTATTTGCTCAGCAGACAATCTCTGTCCGTGAGCACTTAAAAGTGGTAGAATTGTAGATGTTTGGTGACCCATGTATGTATATGGCTGAATTCTTGCCAAAGCAGGCATGGTGAAATGCTTAGCTCAAGGGCAACACTGCACTCAGCACTGATGTCACCTAGATGTGAAATTATCACCATGTGGTCCTGGTACTGGCACACTGTCTGCCACACTGTATTTTTGAGTATGTTAGTCCCACATGTTCACCTTTTCTTTTTTAACTGAAAGGTAGGTGAAAAACTGAACCACCATTTTTATTTTTGCATGAAAATAATGAATGAGGTATTAAGGTCATTGCTCATTAGGCCTCACTGGGTTTCTTTGTCTGCTGGAATAAACAGCATATGTATTGTTAAACAGATTAAAGAAGTGGTTGGGAACTGGATTTATAGATGGTCAATGGTTCCAATCCCATTTGCTCTGTAAATACTCAGCTGTTTAAACAGATATGCAAAATTTCATCAACAAATAGTCCTGCATGAAAGTTGAGTGTGTCAAAAAATACACTGGGGTAACTTTATGAATGTGGCTTGAAGATGGATTTGTACAGATGCTGGATGAATTGGCTATGAAGATGGTCTGATTTGATGAATAATACTGTATTTTTGTAATGCAACAGTTGGAGAATGAACAGCACAATACAGCATTTAACTCCCAACTTCCTTTCACATATGGAAAAGAGAAGTTGTGAACATCCAAGCTTTAATCATTAATCACAATATTCTTGCTTTTGGAAGCTGCCTTGGATTAATTTATAAAATGGCATACATCAAATGTAAGTGTGACCATTTTATTCAGCTGGGGGGAAAACCAGTTTGCTCATGTATCTTTTATCAATTTGTTCTAATTTTTAGGGTTTGTGTTTATTTAAGATCAAGACAGAAATATAAAAATGTAATGGAAGGTTTAATGACATTCAAGGAATTCATTTTAGGTCAGTAATGTTTCACTTTCAAAGTCACATATTCCCACATAATATGAACTGAATGAAAAAAACTTGTGTTTCTGTCTCTGAACACCTGGGCAAATACAACCATCTTGAATCTTTTTAAAGATCTTTTCTTTGTTGGGAAGCCATTGGGGCCCTTTATGGGGCATTCTGAGGCGGTTTTACTGAAGTAAGAATGTGGGGAGGGTAAGCAGTGCAAAAGGAAAAGCCCAAAACTCCCCTGTTACAGGGGAAAGTTATCATCTGGCATCTGTTCCTGTCATTTCAAAAAGAGGCTTGCAGCTTCCTTTAAAACAGGATGATCATTTTTATGGGGGAATGCAATGTACTGTACCTGAATTCCTCACTGTGATTGTATTGGTTTAAATTTCTTTTATATCTTCGTTTTTTTCAGTAAGTGATCAGACAGTTCCCAAAAGTTTGCTTGCACGGGTTTTTGACCAACTATTTTCTGTTCCCAAAACCCGATTTGTTTTTTTTTTTTTGGGGGGTGTCTGCGACGAAAGGTGTCTTAAAATGCTGATGGATTTCTATTGAGTATCGGGAGATGATGCAGCAGAAGTCAAACCAGTCTGAGCAATCATGGCAAGGCAAAATTGCATGGTGGGAGGTTTGGGGTAAAAATAGCATTGAGCATTAAAATCCCCCTTTATATGGATGCCCAATAAAGGATAATTCAGTAGTTCAGCAGTGTTTTATCTCCATTGCATTTTTAGATACACTAGGGAAGTCATGTGCTTCCCCAAGGGTGGAAAGCACCGTGAAATCTCTAGGGCCCAAAAAAGGGTGTACTATAAACAGAGGCCTGGCTAAGGCCAACCAAACCCTTTCCTTCCCAAATTTGCTTTGAACGGCGAAAATGAAATAAATGATGTGACTGTAGGTGACATTCCCAACAGCACTTTCTCTTTGTTACCAACCTGTCACTATATCGGGCCTTTCAAGACACATGAAAATGACAGGGTTGGGCAGAAAAAACATATATGGAAAATGTAAATATAATATCCACAAGCCTTCTTTGAAAACAGCAGATCTTTTGAAGGGTATGACATCATTTTTAAAGCTACATGGGGATTAAAAAGGGAAAAAGCTTTTCCCTTTATTTCACCTGTACCATTTTCCTACATTGTCTTGGAACATAGTATATCTATAGTAAAATTCTTTTTGTGTCTGTCAATCCCCATTTTAATTTTTATTTTTAACATTTTGGGTTTTGACCAGGTACGATAACTGTAAGTGATATTCCTGTTATCGAAAATGCTCCCAACCTGCATCAGAAGACCCCAGTCAATCTAGCTCTGAGAAAACAACTTTTATTTCTTTTTCAACCCCTTTTCAATGTGAAAAAAGAGTTTATCTTGTTTTTTTCCCTTTCCTTTCTCTTGTTGCTATTGGTTTCCACCAAAATGGCAGTTCATGGGGGCCCTTTCATGGCTGGTTCAGACGTTTCCTTTTTGCTTTTCAGATTCATTCTACCAATAAAATCAGCTTTCCTCGTAAACCTCCACTCATCAGCCCTGGACCAAGGCCCTTTTATTCCCTCCAGAGTGAACCATTAAAACTCCCCAGCTCAGCACCTGTTTCTATTCTGAATCCCTGGGAGGAACTCTTGATCCTTGGTGATATAACGCACAGACAAGAAATTCATTTAGTTTACCTGAAGGGGAAAATTCGCTCTGGTTTTTCCTCTCAGTTTTCAGAAGGGTTATCAAGCACATGCCATTGGCTCAGTTTGTCCCTGCTGTCTGTGCAAGTTGTGGGCCCTTTTAGATCGAACACTGAGTTCCAAGTTTTAGAACAGTAAGTC
>CM032894.1:28211655-28241179 GCA_019176425.1 Megalops atlanticus | reverse complement strand
AACACTTTTATTGAGGCTGTCACTGTATGGAGATCGCTGTTCATGATATTCTAAAGCCACAGTGTAGTAACACTTCAGATTGACTGTTGAGATGATTTCTGAAACAAGCCTTTTCCACTGGAGCAGTTGAGTGCCAGTGAAGTAGAGCTGACAGTGTGGGAAGCTGTGGCTCAGTGGTTCCTCTTCTATGTAGAAGTAACACACTTCCACAGCAATAAACTGGGGAGCCTCACAGCTCAGCCACACTGAGTCTTTCTCTGCGATGACAGCCTCACTTACTGTCAGCTGGGCCTGTGGGAGTTCTGTAGGATAATAAAACACACATAACACATGTAATCTGCTTACACGAGACTGGCACACATCAAGTGCTATGCTCCGTTGCTCTTTGCTTTTACAATGTAACACAGCTCATCTTGGCCTGCTGGAAGAAAAGTGCTTGATCTCTCAATCCACAGATGAAAATTATTAGAAAATTATTATTTAACCAAAAATTCTTCATTTTCTCTTCAAGCCTTCACTGCTTTTATAGTATATGTTTGTATCCCACAGGCAATGAGGATGGAAATGTCTAAATCCTAATGTAGCTGTTGACACTCCAATTTCATCTGATCTGATACATGTTCACAACACACACACACACTCACAGACACACAGCAGTGCAGTGTTCCTACTGAACATCTGTGAGTTTTTTTATTATTATTTAATAAAGAAAACCACGCACACAATGTCACAAACACCACAATGTATTAAGACATTTGGCAATGCATACATTTGTCTAATCTTGATTTAACATTCCTCCATGACAAGCCTGCAGATCTCAGACCTTGGATTGTTATCAATAATTTGCAGTTTTGATCATATTCTTCAGAGCATTTCTACTTACCACTGGCCTTTGTATTTGGATTGAAATCTAGGAATGATACATTTAAAGAGACAAAATATTTGATTAGACATGGTTAGCAATACAGATTGCTGAAACTTACTACCTGAAATGTTGAAACAGATTTATACTTCATTTAGATCTGAGAGATGTACTGTAATGTGGTGGGAGTGTCAGACTCACAGAGCCACAGGCCTGAAGAAAGTTTAAGCAAATCAATTCTGCTCAAAGAAACTAAATAATTTATTATAGGTACTTTCTTTCTGATCCTGCCACTTTTGCCACCGAACTGAACACATGCCTGTTTTAACAGGCTCAAGGGACCACTGGACCCCTCTGAACCCTCCTGCTCTTCCTCCAATAACAGTTGAAGAAGGAGCAGTGGCAACTGTTCTGTCCCATGTCAAGCCCCGCAAAGCATCGGGGCCTGACGGACTAAGAGGCAAGGTGCTGAGGGAATGTGCAGCCCAGCTGAAGGGTGTGCTGGCACAACTTTTTCAGCTTCTCCTCAACTCCAGCTTTGTCCCTCAGCCCTGGAAGGAAACCACCATCATTCCCCTCCCTAAGAAGTCACATTCCAAGGAGCTGAAAGACTACTGCCTTGTGGCACTAACATCTGTGCTCTGCAAATGCATGGAGAGAGTGGTCTGCCAGCAGCTTTCCCGGGCAGTGGAGGACAAGCTCGACCCACTGCGGTTCACCTACAAGGTAAGGTGTGTTAAGGATGCCAACCCCACCCCTTTTTGACACCTTCCATTCACCTGCAGGGTATGTGAAGCACGAGCTATGTTTTGATGTCCTTTTGAATTGAAGGCATGTTCCAACCCAGTATGCCTCAATGATTGTGTTGTCTTAGACGTCAAGAATGACCCCTTTCTGAGTTTCACAGCAGAGAAAACCCCCTAAATTAATTGTTGACCTTTCCTGGAGTGACCCTTCCATTAGAAAAAGTGAAACATTTCCCCTTTTTATATTTTTATAAAAGCTGCATACCATCAAGTTACGATTGTCTTTTGGGTCTTTTATGGCCTGACATTTATTACAAAATTAAGAGACAAACTGAAGACTCAATACATGATTTATAGCAACTATAAAGCAGAGTAATGAACCTGAGGCCATTTTCTCTTCATATATTTGTCTCTTTCATCTCCTCCTCTCGCTTTCTCTCTCACATGGAAAAATGTAAGAGAGAATGATGTGAGAAATATACACCATGTCAGACATAATAAACTTGACATTTCTCACAGAGAGAAAGATAGTGTTTATGGTTGAAAATGCGTGTGCTTGTGTGTGTGCTCAACCCGAACATGTGGAGTCAGGGTCGTAATGTTATAAAGGTGCTGCACATGTCAGCTGAAATCCACCTGAGGTTGCAGCTGGGGGAAGGAAAAGGAAGACATGCCAGTTCTACCCCTCCCACACACACACACACACACACACACACAAAGAAGGACTGTAAAACAAGCACAATGTGCTACAAATGTCAGAAATACATCGGTAAAGCCCATGCTTGTGGACTTGCATACTGACATATAGGGCTGCAACTAACGACTATTTTGATAGTCGAATAATCTATCGATTATTGAAACGAATAATCGACTATTCGGCTTATGAAACGCACAATTACTCAATGGCTCTTTAGCTCTCAGCTTTTAATTTTACCTTGAGGTTGTTTTAGGCATGTGCTAACTAACAATAAAGACAATAAAGAATACTTCATTCAAAAATATGTCTTTTAATGAACTTTCCTGCTGATACAAAAGATAAATAGAAATTCCAATATCCATTTTTTCTGTCAAAATTTAAAACCAAGGATAAGCACAGCAGCAATAAAAAATCTCAAAACTACAACAGTTTTCCCTTAAATAAATCAAACAATCCATCTAAACTTAAAAGAAATAAACAAGAGGGCGAGGATAGAAAACTGCATTCTGTGCTTTGTACACTCTATGGTCTACACTCTGTTGCAACTACATTAGGCTACATGTCAATCACAGTTTTGTATTGAAATGGAGGAAAGTCAGCATCTCCACATGGTCTCGTGAGAGGCTTGCTCTCTTCTGAGAGCAGATATTCCTCGCTGCAGAGAACATGCGCTCTGACGGGGTGGATGTTGCAGGAATGCACAGAAAAGATCTTGCCAGCTTTGATAGTGTGGGAAACCGCCCCTCATTTTCCCTCCACCATCTGAGAGGGTCTTCCTTTTTGGGTATTGCTGGCTCTGCAAAGTACATCTGAACTTCATTTGATTTTTCCCCTCTGCCTGGAACATTGACCGTCTGTTGTTGCTCGTACCCATATATCCCAGTCTGCTTTGCTTCTTTGATAGCAAGGACTTCAACTGTCCCTTGCACCCTTGTGCCATCTTCAGCTGCCAAAAACTTCAGCTTTCTGAATCTTGGGTCAAAGGCAGCTGAAAGAACAATTGGGTTGTGTCTCTCTGCCGAGATGGTGTTCAGACTCCCCCATCTCTCGGTTATCCCCTTTTCTGCACTGGCCAAAAATGTTTTTCCTGGGCACGTCTCAAAACGAAGGGTTTGCTGTATGGACCGTTGCAGCCCTTTGACCAGCTGTGGAAAACATGAAACGGTTGCGTACTCCTGTCCACTAAGGTAACGGGTAGCACATTCAAAAGGCTGCAACCCTTGTGTCAGCTCTTCAAGCAGCACCCATTGATCTGGCTTCAAGTCAAAGTAGTGTTTGCCCCTTGGAGTTACCTCAGGATCAGATAGAGTGGCAGTAACTGGTCAGCGCTGTTCCAGGAGTCTCTCTATCATGTAGTATGTACTGTTCCATCTTGTACTGACATCCTGGATCAGCTTATGTTGTGGTGTGCTCATTTGCTGCTGTTTCACCTTCAGTTTTGTATTGGCCAGCTCGCTTCTCCTGAAGTGTTCTACTAAGCTTCTTGCAGCCCCTACAGCTCTGTTAATGCTGGGCTCTTTGAGAGCATCATTAACTATAAGCTGGAGTGTGTGCCCAGTGCAGCGGACAGAGGCCCAACCGTGTTTTTCTTCCAGCATTCGCATAGCTGCCACCATATTGGACCCATTGTCATGAACTAGTGCTTTTATTTTGGTAGGCAAGATGTCAAATTTTGCTACCACCTCCTCCAGCCATGTCATTATGTTTGCACCAGTATGCCTCTCCTCAAGAGCCATGGTCGCAAGGTTCAAAGTCTTCATTTGCCAATCTTCACTGATGAAATGGCAAGACACAGCATGGTATGCCTCTGTTGCACGACTAGTCCAGACATCAGCTGTCAGTGTGAGGGAGGTTTTGACTTCTTTAATGGTCTCCTTTACCTTTAAAGACATCAGATGTGATTTTAGTTAACATTTTGAAGTGCAAAGACAGTGTATACAGTAAACATTCAACATATCAGTTTTAGAATTTTTTTACATTATTACGGCCATTTTATGCTGTAATCAAGATTAAATTATTGATCAGCGATCTTAATATTATTTCTTCATGAATTCTGTCATTATATCAAATACAAATTGCTATCCTGTATGTGTATGTGCGTGTGTGTTTGAGCATGCGTGCACGTGTGTGAGTGAGTGAATGTGTGTGAGTGAGTTAAACACTTGTACCTTCAGAAAGGTTGTTTCATATTTCTTTTCCATTAACTCCGTTGGCATTGTGACTTTTACCCAACCATGGCATTTTCGCAATAATGTTCCGTTAGCTCGGGACGATCGCGAGGACATTTTTGAAGTTCAACTGAAACTGTGCGAGACAGTCTCTCAGTCTCACTCTGAAGAGAAAAGGAAAGCCGCATCCGGGTAAGTACCTTATAACAATTGTCTTATATTTCGTAAAATAGATAAAAGTATCAGGGCTAATTATGTACAGTTTGAACTGGAATGGTTACTTTAATATATGGTATTTATATATTTATTTGTTGTTGTGTGTTGGTAGTTTTAGTCAATTTTAGTGAGATGGATTTACATATAACGTTACCTGGTTCTGAGGTAATTTAGCTAGCGTAGGTAGCTACTTATTTAGCTCTCTTAGCTAATCCCACACTGCTTGGCTAGCTAAGGCTACGTTTTTTTATTTCATACAAACGGTGAAGCGGTTAATGTTATAAGGGTGTCACAGATTTTCAAACAAAATATTCCATCTGGCCTCATTAATTTTTATGACTGGCTGTAGTATCCATACATGTCAACCCCTTCGGATGCCCACTTGTATCACCATCTGGAAACATCCATAAAATCCATAGAAAATCCTTAGGATCTATAAATCGCAACAAAATGAATTGGATATTAACGCTTTATTAACAAATCAACAATGTTTCCATGTAAACTTATAGGTAGCACTACAACACTAAATAACTGACTTCACTCTTTGAAGTTGTCTACTACACTAGGATCATGTCACACCATGGGTCATCTCTGTATATTAAATAATATCTGTCTACAGTAACGGTTCCGATTGCAGAGATCAAAGTCTATATGGGTTTAAATTATTTGTAGGCCTACATGATATCCCACACTTCTCACTCGCGGTTACCTTAAGGTAGCCTCCCACAGTAGTGCAAGTGAAAGACGGGCACATTTATACATCATTCCAACACAACAGTAACAGAAAACAGTACATAAAAATCACACAGTAAACATAGTTTCATTCATTACTCTTAAGGTGGCTACCTGACCTAGCTAGCTAACAAAAGCTAAAACTAAAGAAAGAGCAACCGCAGTTAAACACAAACACACACACACACACACACACACACACACAAACGATTAACCACCGGTACAATAGCCTATTTACAAAAACAAGTAAGAGACCGAATGTGGGGGAAAGTTGTAATGATTCATTTTAGGCCAGATGAACTTTAAAATACGACTATTACTATTTTTTTTTTTTTACATTGTGCCTATTTTAGGGTTAACGGCGGATAGCTTGATCTGCATTCACTGTTAAAATAGCGTTTAGAAACCATTAAGCGGGGTTGCAGGGAAAAACTGACATAAAACATTATTGAGTCATTATTTTATTTTACTTCTTTAAGGAGCTGTGCGGGCAAACTTCAAAGATGCCACAGATGCCGACATCAGTTCATCAGGGAAGAATTGGCTGCGCTACGCTAAAGACCGTGACAGAGGGAGGAAGGCGAGGAATGCAAATTTTAATTAATTTAATTATTCTAAATGCAGTTGTATTCTAAATAATTTTTTAAAAATGTAACATATGTTCTGTCATTTGTGTATTTGTGTATTTTGTCATGGTTTAGCCTGTTACAAATACAATACTTTTAAAGTTTGTTTTAGCTATTTGTTCCATTTTAAAATCCTGTTAATGTTTTATTTAAATGTTTTTAATAAATCAGTTTTCTTATTATATTTTTTGTCATTTCTTCATGTTAACTTAGTCTAAAATAGGCTACTCGTTTCCTCTCTTTGGTATCTCCAACAACTACGTTAAAAGTGATTCAGATAAACACTTCTCCAACCTTAAATTCTGAATGGAAATTTCTTCTGTGTAGCGCAGCATATTTCTGCAAATGTGATATGTTGGATGTAAAGGGCATATAATTGTTTCCTCCGACTTCAGAAGACCAAAACGTTGTATTTTTCCTAGTACCGTGTCTACTTACAAATGCCTCTTTGCTGTAGAAAAAAAAATGACACCGAAACCAAATGGTAGCCTACAGGCTAATCAGTAACGGTTGCCTGGCGACCACCAGTGTTAGCGTAACGTTCTATAACCAAAAACTGCTCTGTGCAGAATATCATATGGATTATGGTTGGCTGCCGACGTTGGGCCAACCGTGCAGATAAACGGTTGGGCCACCGTCGTAGGAACAAAAGAGTGCGACGTTGGGCCATCATGGTTGGGCCAACGTCGAACCGATGAGCAAAAACAACGGTTGCCCAACGTCGAAAAATGACAATGGGCCAACGTTGGGACAAGAATTGTTTACTGGGTATTTTGTATATAGTAATTACGGAGTCATCGATAGTGTGTTAAAATTTCAATGCATTTTCGTTAATTATTTACTCAATATTGCTAACTTGATTCACACGGAAAATATTTCCACGCTGCAGCCTATTAGCGTGGCTGCAGGTGAAGTATCAGTTAGCTGTTTACTTTGTCAGACATCCGTAGGCTACCCGGTGCTCTGGTTAAGATTGATGAAGCACGGGAGGGAGACTGTCAAACTTATATTTTAACTGTATACGTTTTTGAGAATGGTGTACAGGTGTTCTGTCGAATAATGCTGCTCCGTCAAAAAATGCTACCGGTAGCGTGAATCGACAGCGGCATCTATCGATTCACGCTACCCCATCAAAAAATGCTACCTAATGATTTTCCATTTCCAGTTGTATATATCCAATAAAGGTAACTCTCACAGTATTAGTACATATTGTTTGGATTACAAACAGGGGTAATTGTGCTGTAAGCACACGGTGAGCATATTTTATACTCTATTTATGTAAGATTTCGGGGGTAGCATATTTCAATACACCTATATCTTCTATCATATACCGCTATAAAATCATGTCATATTACACCTCTATTCAGTTCAAATGAATATGGGGAGCGGTAGCACATTTCGACAGGCCAATATCTTCTATTAATTAATGCAGCTACTGTAGAATCACCATTATTTACTTATTATATGAATATGGGTAGAGGTAGCACATTTCGACAGGCCACTATCTTCTATGAAATAATGCTCCCACTGTCAAGATCACCATTATTTACTCATTATATGAATATGAGTAGGTAGTACATTTCGACAGGCCAATATCTTCTATCAAATAATGCTCCCGCTATAAAAACATTTCATATTTCACCACTATTCACTCCTGGCTGCAAACAAAATAAATTTATTTACATTTAAATGTATTTACATTATTTACAAAGATTACAGTATTTATTTTTTGTATTTTTTGCAAACAAAGTCGGCATCACCCTTGTGATATGACACACACACACACACACAAAAAAACACAGGCAGGAGCTGTAACGCAGCTGGCTTGCTTCCTGCCTGACTTTGTTTTCGTTTCTTTTTTTAATATCAGTATCAGACCGGAGAAATAATTTAAAAAAGCAGAAATATTTCCTCCAAATGTAGATGGGGATCTCCTGTTCAATGGTCGGAAGGTAGTGAGGACCAAGGAGGAAGCCAGGGAACTGTTTCGACAGTTCCACGCATCACCCATGGGTGGACACACTGGCATACTGAAAACCTGATCTGCCTTGTGTGCCAGGTTCTACTGGTTTGGTATGTCGGTGGATATAGATACCTGGGTATGTGTCTCTTGCTACTGTAGCCTATTGTTGTGACTGCTTTTTTGGTTAGGAATAAACTGAATGGTTTACCTTACCTGCGCTGAAAACTTATCTTATAGGTTCTGCAATGTGATCAGTGCCAAAGGGTGGGAAAGCCTTTAGGGGCTGTCCAGCAGCTGCAGTGCATTAAGGTATAGTGGAAGACCACATGTAACAACTGTGTGTTCTTTACACCTGTCTTAACCACATAAAACACAGGCCAGCTTGAGTTGAGGGGTTTGTATAATTTGTAGTACGACTATGATGTACAGTAAGAATGTTCTGTGTTATTAGTAGTATCATAACATCTTATTTATAGGTGTCTGAGGTGTGGGAGCTTATTGGCATTGATCTCACTGGACCATTGCCAAAAACTAAAAGAGGCTTCCAGTACATCATGACAGCCACAGACTATTTTTCCAAGTGGGTGGAGGCCTTTCCTTTACAGAGCAAATCAGCTGTAGAAGTTGCAGAGAATATCTGCAAGCTGATTTACAGACATGGATGTCTGAAAAGGATCCTTTCTAACTTGGGGAGAGAGTTTGTGAATGATGTAAGTACCTTTTAAGTGTTGCATGACTGATAATTCAGGAATGGACCCAACATTTCTTGACGGTGCCTGCTTGAAAACCCAAGGAGTGCTGTGGCTGTCACCAGACAGTGTTTATTGTTGTTGTGTCCTTGTCCTGTTGTTTTTTATTGATTGAATTAGGATTTCAATGAGCTGCTGTGGGAAGGCCCCATCTAATACATCTTTTCCTGTACATTACTTACAATACATTTAGTGTACATTCAGTATTTTGCATTTAGTAATGTTTCTTCTGCAGATTAACAATTCAATTTGTGAAATCCTTCAAATTGAAAGGAGTGTGACTGCAGCATATCATCCACAAACCAACGGGCTGGATGAAGACCAATGACAACATTAAACGGTAAGTTTTATCACTGCAACATACAATCAAAATTATTCAACCCCCTTTGCAAATCAGGTTTATTGGCAAAATATACAAACTTTCAGCTATTTAAAACAAAGAAAGCAATGATGGAGAATTTCAATAGCTCAACAAAACTAATAATTACAAGTGGTTTCTCCCAAGTCAACAAAAAAGGCACTTGCTATGACTACTACAGTTTCAAAATTATTCAACCCCCTCATGACAAGCAGGAAAGTGCACCCTGCCTACAGTGAAGAATGGCAGTGGCTCAGTGATGCGATGGGGCTGTTTGCTTCCTTTGGCACTGGGAATCTGTAGTGTGTGGAGGGCAAGATGGATTCAATCAGTAATTAGGAACACTGACAGGAGCTGACATAATTTTGATTGTAACTGTAAATAATTTGGTCTACATCTAAAGTACTTTCTAATTACATACACATTTTAGTGCCCTCCAAAAGCTGGCCAATGACAAACAGACTGACTGGGATGTCTATCTTAATGCAACACTCTTCTCATTGAGATCAAAGATGCAAACTACCACCAAGTACTCTCCATTTCGTTTAATGTATGGGAGAGAAGCAGTGTTCCCGTCAGAGGTTCCTGTGGAGGTACCAGTGAGTATTTCTGGAGACCTTCCTTTGATTGGTTTATTTCAAGACAATTAGAGGTTTCGAAAGGTGTTTGTACTGATCTGAAGATGTTTGAAAATGTGTCGCCTTCAAGTACCACTGAATCAATTGACAATTTTCATGATTGCCCTGTTGTCAACGAGATTGATTCCCAGTTAGAGGATCAGGAAAGAGTAGTAAGTTTTTGTTAATTTGCCAACATGACCTGTTATAGCTTTCTGCCATCCTCCTCCCTGAGGAACAGACATATGGTGAGTACATAAACAAACAAAAAATCAATATGGACACAGTGCGGGCAGACACCAAAGAAAACATCGAAAAGTCTCAAAAGGAACAGCGGGCAGCGTATGCCAGAAGAATGTGCAAAAAGTACAGAAACCTTACATACAAGCTCGGAGATCAGGTTCTGTTGTATAATGCAAGGAAGAAAGGGAGAAAGGGAGGAAAAATGGACCCTGACTTCACAGGACCTTACACCATTCAGAGCATCAATGGTAAACTTGTGACTCTAAAAAACTCATCAGGACTTACTTTAAAAAATCATCAGGCGACAAACCCGAGTCTCCCCACAGCAGTGAAGCCATTCCGCGAAGGCCCTCAGCCATCCACTTAGCCCCCAAAAACAAAGCTGAAGAAAAAGTTTTCCTACTCAGACCAGTTGGTTTGCAAATCTCACCTGACTGTTGCCCTGTGCTGTCAGTTCAGTCTAACCCACAGTTGACTTGTTCTGTCATGGCTGGTTTTGCCATAGTTCACTAACAATTCAGTTGTGGCCTGTTGGCTACTTTGACTGTTGGTCTCAAAATATTGGGGATGAAAATAATAACAATAGTAAGTGCTACTCAAATTTCTGGTCATACTTCATGCTGATTTCAGAGGTTGTCACCAATTCTATATCACTACTGCAAGTTGTACTTTTTTATTACATTTGGTGCTGTATTCACTTAACACCCAACAACAATATACTTCATATCAAATGACAATGTGCCCAGGAACACATGTCAGATGAATATGGTTATGTGTTTTTAAGGTAGATTTCAAGCCAAGAAAAGTTTAAGGGAAGTTATTGTTTTCATCCCCTCTGCATTTTGTATATATTGTGGCATGTTGGCCACACAGGTTGCTTTGACCCAACTATTTCAATGTATGTTAATATGGTAAATATGTCATTTCAGTACATATGCTATGGACTGCAGAGGACCAAGGTAAGGTTGAAGCCACCATTGGTCCATTCACATTGTATCATTCGTCAATTCTTACACTCAAAGGGAATGGATGGCTCTGAGATGAGGTAAGGGAAGGATTTAGCACATATGAAAAATTGTGCAAGGTTTCCAAGATGTAGATTCAGTTGCTGGACTTGCCCTGCCCTCTCTTACATTGCATTTTCAAGATATTAACACAAAATTAATTTTTCTACACGGGTCATTGATGCTTATTTGCATCAACTACTGACAAAGCAACAAGTATGTAAAAGGTATTTTAAATATCTTTGAAAATTATTGTCATACCTTAGCATATCTTTCTTATAACCACATTTGCTCTTTTGTGACCATTTCAGAGACCAGTGTTCCACTTGAATGCTGTTGTTGCAACAGCATTGTTCAGGGGCCAGCATCAACGACTTCATAGGGTATTTGGGGTTATATTTGGGGCTAGGGTATTTGGATTATAGGTAGTTAGGGTAGTTTTTATAATAGTTATTAATAATGTTACTTCACATTGTCCACACAGATGTCTTTCCCTGTGGAGGACACATGGATGTGCCCTGTTAACACAGGGGGCCACTGGATTCTTGTTGTAAGTTTTACATTTGCCAACCTTTACTCACCAAAAAACAAACAAATAAAAAGTGCTATAAAAAATGAAGGTTAAATGGTGGTTTTAAATATACCCCTTACATATTTTTAGATTGTCAACATGTCCAACAACAACACAGAAGTTATAGATCCTCTAGCAAATGAAATGCACTACCAAAGGGAGATCATGCAAAACTGGAGGTAACATTTCTCAGTCCTAGTTAAGTATTGCCAGGAAAACATTCAGAATATTAGTTTCAGATATATTTTGACAGTTTGCACATTGTTTTAAACTTTCAGAAACTTCTTGAAGATGATGGGCCGCAATACTCAGGAGTGGCATTTCCAAACCCTTCAACACGAGCGGCAAATGGACTCCAGTAGTTGTGGCGTGTTGATATTGAAGGTATGCCTTAATGCAATGTGTGGGTGGGTGTATGTATGTGTGTGGGGGTGGGTGGTGTGGTTGTGTACAGAGTTTGGTCATACTTGGTAGATGAAACAAACTTCATAATTTAATATGAAATATGCAAAATTACAAAGTAATTAATATGAAATATGCAAAATTACAAAGTAACAATGAGTTTGTTATGTGCTTTGCAGTTTGCTGAAGACTATCTCCACACAGGGAGCATCAAAGGAGTAAAAACAAATCAAGAAGCTGTCAGCAAGGCAAGACTGGACATAGCTTGCAGCTTGCTAACCACATTGTACAAATAAATATTTTTTTTTCCCAATAGTTTTTTGTTCATTTCTCACTTGTTTAATTCACAAACGAAGTTGACAGTTGTTGTTTGTTTTAATTAATGTATTTTTTAAAAAATCAGCTTGATGTTACCTGAACCAGTGAATCTCTTGAGGATTAACTACTTAAATAATGCATTATTTCATGTACCCTAATAACTTAATGAGTCCAGTACAGGGCACTCCAACATTACTTGTGAGGTTCTATGCTACATATAGCCTAGGCTATATGCTACGTGAAGCCATCTGTAGGCCTACAAATAGTATAAAGCACCATCACATGCTAAAATTAAGTTCATGAAAGACAGGATTTTGTGGACATTCCTTTTAAAAAGATGCAACAAAAGGTAAGATTTTACATGTTGTACGGTTGGTCACTAACCTAATATTAATTACAAGATCCTGCTCAGTAATTTCTAACATGTAACACTTTTGTAACATTAGGTGAACATCTCCCAAAAACCCGTCAGCTCTCCGTTGTAAAAAAGCTTCGAATGTAGTGAAAGTACGCGTCTGCGCATTAGGCCAAGATAGGACGTTTCGATGAGCTGTAACTATAGACAGTCATGGTTGTAACGTGAGTGTGACGTTTTTCTGACGCGCATGCGCATTAGGCCAAAGTAGGACGATTCGATTAATAGGATATCTCGTCAGAACACCGTCACTACGGTTGAGTATGCGCTCTGACTGCCATAACAATGAGCCTGGCTCTTTGGCGTCGTTATCAAAGTCGTATGTTTATTACCCCAGAGACCCGGCTTCGAGGCCGGCTGGGGTGACTGCTTTCGCCCTTCGCTACAAGTTTATTTAGGAATTCGTTTTGTAAAACCGAAGCGCGCTTGTTTACGTCTGTTAGAACGAATCTTGTTATGACTGTTACTTTCAAATAATTCGTGTTGTATCTGTACATTAAAACATAGCACGCTAGATTCGGTTCGTCGCTGAAATTAAATATCCTTAATTCAGCTGCATCTTTTGTTAAATTCTGTGTTTCGTTGGAAAAAGCAGAAACGCTACATTAGAACATTGTGAACGTCACCTTGCCACTATCGTTTTAAATAGGCTAAACGTGATATTATGTTTCCAAAGGTTCTTCCGTTATTCACTGCAATCAAAATGTTTCATAATGTAGTTTAATATCAAAGGCTGTTGGCTGGTTTGCTAATATTGTGAATACATTTATGAATTACTTTTCGAAAACCGAAGCGCGCTTGTTGTGGAAGAACGTATTCAAAGAAGGAAGTGTATGCATTCCGAAGGAGCGTCTTGTTCACAGTTGAGAGTCTACGTAACCTGATATTCATGATATCGTAAGCACGTTGTTCTACTCTTTTTGCTTTATTCACTCTAACCGGCATGCCTTCTGTAGTGTAGTTTAATATATGAAAGCGTTGCTAGGTTGCTATATAGCTTGGTAGTATTCTACTTCTCAAACTTTAAAAGAAAGCGCACCTCATTTAATATGGTAATATGCATTGAAAGGAAGTAGTCTGTCTGTCATGTAACAACAGTCCTCCTTATGTAGAATCTTCAAGTAACTACACCTTTTGGGCTTGGAAGCATTTGAGGTAGCTTGCGACTTCTAGTTTTTTTTTGTAGTTTTTTTTTTCCTTCTGTTTTTCTCCCAGGCCAAACGTATAGAAATATGAGTCCAATTTACACCAAATTTGGTATGCATGTCTGTTATGACATGAACTTGTGCATGGAAACTGTTGGGGGTTTTCTGTGTGATCAGCCTCCTACGTAGTAAGTCTAGGGAATGTGGAATCTGGTCCTGGATGTAGCCCAAAGGGTCTATTAATCAGGGTGCACGGGGTTTATGGACATCTGCTATAATTTGGAAGTTATCTGGATCAAAAGTCTACCTGTACAATAAAATGATGAAAACAGATTTTTTCCCACGGCCATAACTCCAAAACAGTAAGAGCTATTCACACCAAACCTGGTAGGTTTGTGGCATTTGTGTATGCAATTCTGTCATAAAGTTTGCATAAAAAATTCTATATGATCTCAAAATAGAATGGGAGTCTATGGCAATACTTGAAGTACTGCAGTCTTCCACGAGTGGGGCACTGCCGTGCTTTGAAAAGCACACTCTCATTCAAGACTCGGAAGATACAAGATGGCGGAGCACGAATACAGGCACCGCATAAAAGTTAGATTAATTACTATACTACGAATCTCAAGTTCGGTCTTCTCTGAGAAAAGTACTTAAGTTAACGTCCATGCACTTTAGGAACTATTAAACTCTTTTCCTCAATACACGTTGTGATTCTTCATATCGCTTAGCGACTCTGCGATAGCCAGGTAGCTGCTGTATCTTGGTAGGACGGTGAATATGTTGTCATCCTTGTGTCTGCAATCATCTCATTATTGTATTACCATTCTGTGCCCATCTAGCGAGCTAGCTAAGTTAATGTCCTTGCACTTTACGAACGATTATGTTGTTCTTTTCAGTACTCCTCGTGTAGCGTTTTCATATCGCCGCGTAACAAATGGTGTGCAACCTATCTAGTTTTGTAAAACCAAAGTGCGCTTGTTTAGGTCTGTTTGAACGAATCTTGTTACGACTGTCACTATAAAATAATGCATGTTGTTTGTGTAAATGAAAACGTAGTTGACTAGCAAGCTAGATTTGGTTCATCGCTGAAATTAAATTCCCTTAACTCAGCTGCAGCTGATGTTTTGTTAAATTCTGTTTATCATTGGAAAAAGCAGAAACGCTAGATTAGAACATTTTGAACTTCGCCGTTTTTTCTGGCACCTTGCCAGTATGGTTTTAAATAGGATAAGGAAGATATTATGTTTATAAAGTTTCTTACGTTATTCACTGCAATGAAAATGTTTCATAATGTAGTTTAATATCAAAGGCTGTTTGCTGGTGGACCTGAAGGTGTTAATGGAATTATGGAATCATGCTGTGCAGAAAGAAAACCATCTACACAGTGAAGAGACTGTTCAAGTAATAAGATGTTAATTCTTATCAGTTTCTTTTTTTGTTACATATATTTCATTACGCCTTTGGGGCTTGGAAGCATTTGAGGTAGTCTGCGACCTCTAGTTTTTTTTTTTTTTTTTTTTTTTGCGAGATCAGTCCAACTTATCTGTATATATATTCCTTCATAATGCAAGGTCATTTCAGTGAAAGTTTAATTCTTTGCGGTAAGAATGTTTGAATTATTACTTCCTTTGATTTTTTTTTCTAAGAGTTTCTAAGTTTGTTGATCTGTTGCAGAGTTAACAACTTGTATTTGCTCTGAGTATTTAGAGAGAATTTTGAGTATTTCTCCAGTTCTCAGGGGGTTTCTCTGATATTGTTCTATGTGTTTGTCTTTAATGTCTATTAATGCCAGGGGTCTTAAAAATATTGTGAAATGCAAGGCCTTATTTTTGCTTGCAAAAAGAACAAGGCAGATTTTTTTTTCAAGAATGTCACTCAACATCCAGTGACTCAAACTTTTGGAGGTCAAATGGAGAAATGATACATGGTTAGCACATGGATCAGAACATTCAGCGGGGGTGGGAATCTTTAAACACAACTTAAATGGGAATATTTTAGAGACCAATATAGATTCTTCTGGTCACTTTGTCATAATGATAATAGCCATAAATAACCTTAGAATAATTATTGAATAATATAGAATAAGTACTGTCAACATCTACGGATACAATTCTTCTGTAGAGAATTCTCTTTGATACCTTGGAAGAAAACCAAAGGAAGGTTACCCAAATACCCCAATCCCTCTTTAGTCTTGGGAGGGGATTTTAACACAGCAATGAATAACATGTTAGACAGATAGCCACCAAGGAGATCTGTGTCTCTCAACTCAGCATTGAATTGCTTTATGGATAAATTTGATCTGATTGATATTTGGAGGAAACTGTTTCTTAATGACCGGCAATATACTTGGTCCAATAAGGACTGCTCAAGACAATCGAGAACTGACTACTGGTTACTATCTAGTTGCCTGATAAACAATAACATTTCAGTTAATATTAGTAACACTCCATTGACTGATCATAAAGCAATCTGTATCTCAATAACCTTGTCCACTAGGGCTGAACGATTTGGGGAAAAAAAATCTAATTGCGATTTTTCTAACAGAAATTGCAATTGCGATTTGATTTGCGATATATTTTTTTTAAAGTCAAGCTTCAGTTCAATATTCCCTGTGTAATAAATTTAAAACGTGATGGAACACTACCACATGAGATACCATCAAAATATTAACTGCTCTATATTCTAATGCAAGGATGAGAACTTAAAGATATGAATTGCTTCCAACATGTATTTATTACATTTCTTTTAACTGGCATAGAACATTGAACGATCGAACACAGAACAATTACAGGGCTTAAAGCAACAAAATTTTCTGAGCCTGAAATAGGACACACGTAAGTTTAGCATTACCACAACAGCTTTAATTCAAAAATGTAAAACAAAAAATAAATTATTGAATTATTAATTCAATGTTGTATTCCTTTTTTCTTAAATGCTATTAAAAATGAAAAGTGAAAAATGAAAACTTCAATAAAAGTTGGTCGAGTAGCAAGATGCTGTGTTACAACTTTTTCCAAGTCATCATCATAGAATCGGATCAAGGCATTGAGAATTCTGCCCATGTTGCGGTTTGTCGACTTGTAAACGTTCAGTGAAAAACATCTGTTTTGACAGCTTTTGCGCTTAACATTGCCTAATGTGACAGGCAATGCCGTGAGTGGATAGGTAGCTGGCCTGTGTATTTGACACTCTAAGCCCGGAGAGTGCAGTTCTGTCCTGTGAGAATGTTTTTCACAGGTCAGCTAGCGCTGACAGGTCATGTTCCGCTATAAATGTACAAACGTGGAATTTATGACTGCACATGCGGTCTTCGATGGATGAAGTGGCAGCAGCTACAGTGGCCACAGCTCCCGGCAGCATTGACAAAGAGCCCGAACAGCTGCTTTGTGTGAGGGATCTGTATCATGCTGAGACAATGCCTTTTGCCCCTTGTCCCATACTGTATTTTTTTTTCGAACACACGGTGCAAAAGTAGTTCCCGGTCTCTTTTAATTTGTGACAACATAGGCCGAACATTTGTCCGTCGTTACCGGTTTTATTTAACCAAGCCTATCGCCATTTATGTTTCACCTCCCGTTCTCTTGTGCTTGTGTCTGCGCCAACCTTCACAAGTTTCGCTTCTGCGCTCCATCTGTTTCAATGCATGCTGGCCTATTGTGCAGTAATCAACTGATACAGTTCCTGCAAATACTTCCTAGCACCGCCTGGGGAAGTTTCTCAGGAGGTTTGGTGGTGATCTAGCCAAGGGAAAAAAAGCTACTGAAGAAGAGGTTATTGTGCAGCTAGCCTCTCTGTCTCAATGGGAGACCTTGTCTGACGGGGAGAGATGTGAATATACTAAATTACAAAATAAATTGGATGACTTATATAAATGAAAAGCTAAAGGAGCGTACATTTGATCTAGAACAAAATGGATAGAAGAGGGTGAGCAAAACTCAGCCTACTTTAGTTTAGAAAAAAATAAAATGTTACATGCTACAGTTGATCAACTTATAGTGGATGACAAAATAATCGATGATCCCAGAGAAATAGCTGCCTTTTGCCACAACTTTTATAGCACTCTATATACATCTAAATATTGTGAAGCAACATTTATAGACTCAATCAGCCATTGTAAAGTTAATCTTCAGAAGATAGGGACGCTTGTGAATACAGCATTTCCCATGAAGAGGTTATGAAAGCAATTGGAGATGTAAAAAATAACACGAGTCCAGGGTGTGATGGCATAACCTCTGAGTTTTATAAAATGTTTGATGAACAACTCAATGGCGCCTGCAGAAAATATTTAGTGGGGGGTCCAGATGGGGCCAGTGAAAATCTTCGGGTGGCACACTGAAAAGACTATACAGCATAGAGGAATTTCAGGGTATGCAAGTAAATACAAAAGTAAAGACACTATATTATAGTATACTATATTTCAGTATATACTATGTAGTATATACTATATACAGTATATACTATATTTCAGTACTATGACAGTGTCCCAATACTAAGTCAGCTGCCTGCTGCCTGCACCCTTAGAAGTGAGCTCCCTTTTAAGGTAGCATCCTAACAGAAAAGGAACCTCAGCGAAATCAGGGACACACTTTAAAGACAGGATGACATCATAGATCGTTCACGTCCCTGGAGAGAAAATTAGTTTAACATTCGTGTAACTAAATAACTAGCCACTAGATCAGTTACTTTTTTCAGTAGAATCAGATTATCATGTTAAGTATTTCAGTAGCTGTAAAAGACTTCACCTTTGTTCGATGGACAACCAAACTACTGCTATGTTAGCTAGATAGCTAGCTTGTTCAATTGGAAAGTAATGTGATTACTAGCAAACTAGCTAGCTAGTTCACAGAAAGCTCACCTGAGACTTAAAAACATTACGTACATTATTCCAGTGTATTAAATAATTACAATGTATTTTTTAGATATAACCGCAACAAATTGAGTTCACTATGTACGGACATATATAATGAGCTCCTCTACTACCACCGCATCTACCGCTGTGTTGTTTTCAGCCACCATTAATTTAACGGAAGTTGAGAAGCCTGAGGTAATTGCAAAGACTTATGGGATACCCTACCTGGCGAAGGGTACATAGGATGCTGCCTTCAAATTTAACCGAAATAAGTCACCTTAGAAGGGCGCATTTTATGATGACTTTGGTTTGGGACATGCCTACGAAGGGCAAGTGTGCAAAATTGTGAAAATAGTGAAAATGCTCCCTTCAAGTGCTGCCTTCTAAGGCAGCTGACTTCGGATTGGGACACAGCCTATATTATACTATGCTATATATATACTGTATTCCAATTTGAATGCATCATCACCAATAAATCAAGGGTGTGGGTTGCTTAAACATAAATATTAATTATTGGCTGATAACAAAGGATTCATTTATGTCCAGCACATCATATTCTATATTATTTACAAGTATCTTCCATTTTTTGAATCATAGCCTCAAACAGAAATTGTATTTCAAATGTCAAGATTCTAGGTAGCCAAAAATTCTACAAGTGGCTATAATTCTAGGTGTATCTGTATTCTATAGAAGAAAATAATGAATTATAGATGAAAAAATGTCTGACCTAAAGTTCTGATGCAATTGCAAAACACCACACATCTGATTTCATACTCAACTTCTTTATTACTTTTATCATTTCAATGATTTGTATAATTTAACCCTATCGCGCGTACGGTTACACTGGTGTGATTTGCTGTTTAGCGCGTATGCTAAAACCGTTGCGATTCGAACACTAGATTGGAAAAAGTCTAGCTAATTTTAGCTTTGAGGAAACAGCGATTCAATGTTACAAAATACAGCAAATGGTAACTGAAAACTATGAGAAGTTTAGTAACGCTAATTAAAACATAACGAACCATGTAACATAACACGCATAGCATAAAAATAAGTTATGTGCGAAAGGGTTAATAATAACCAACATGGCATTCCATTTCCATAGTTTTATCTCAAAATAAAACATGTTCAAAAATCATTTCCTTTCTTGAGAATGCTCCCTTCAAAATTCAACTCAAATGTGTAAGCCGCTGTATAAGCCTACCTTTTATGGCTTCAATACACACCACCTCTAACCACAATCTAACCACTAAAACTTCTGTAATTTCTCCTGGACACATTCTTCCTTTCCTTCCATGTGAGCTCCATGTTAGCTTCTATAAAATTAGCTGCCAACATTATGTTATGTTATGCCAACGTTATGTTAGCTCTAGCTAGCCAGGTTTAGTCACCAACAGTCTACTGTAACTTGGCAAGCTTAACGTTACTAACGTTAGCTAGCTACATGTTTTATAATAAACCCATGGAGAGAGGTCTTAGCAGGTTCATCTTAAGGAATAACCAATAAACTTTTCAATTCTGTCAAATGAATACTCACTTGTTGCGTTCCGTTCCTCCAGCACGGCTGTCTCGTAATGTCAGTTGAGCTCACCTCAACATGTGTTGAACCAGCGCCGAAAATCAAAATGAAAATGGGGTCTCCCAGCCAAAAACAAGGGAATTGTGTGCCCTTGTAAAAGTGTCCTGTAATGCCGTGGCCAGAATCTCAGTTGTTCCGCCTTAAACGTATATCACATTTTTAAGGGCTTGCCGTTGCAAAGAGATTAGAACGACTGGGGCTTGTCAGCTGGGGGGGCCAGTGGGGAGGCCAGTGATTTTAGCCGGCCACCCCTTGGGGGCGCACTTGGAACTGTCTCCTTTTTTAGTTAAGGTCTTCTCAGAAAGCACTGAGAAAGAAGCTCTTCCAACAAGTATGACTCAAGGTGTCATCACTTTGATTCCAAAACCAAATAAAGACAGGGACAACCTAGAGAATCGGGGTCCTATCACACTTTTAAATAATGATTATAAAATTTTGGCACTCATGTTTGCTAGTAGACTTAAAGAAGTTTTTGACACAGTTATAAATGAATCACAATCTGGGTTCATGAGGAAACGACATATTGCAAACAATATTAGATTGATATTAGATTGGATTAGATTATAATGATCTTGTTAATGACAATAGTTTCATTTTGTTTCTTGATTTTTATAAAGCTTTTGATTTGCTTGAACATGGTTTGATTTTACAAGCTCTTATAAAATTTGGTTTGGAGATTTTTTTTGCAAAACCGTTAGAACCCTATATAAGAATGGCAGTAGCTCAGTCAAATTAAAACTTGGTACGTTCCCTAGATTCAGTATGTCATGTGGCATTAAACAAGGTTGCCCAATTTCTCCCTATTTATTTTTTAATCGCCTCTCAACTCCTAGCTCTCCATATCTCTAATAGTGCTTTACAAAGGATATCAGTAGCTGATAGACATATTATCATTAGTCAAATGGCTGACGACACCACACTTTTCCTGAGAGACGCCTCCCAAATTCCTCCTGCGATAGAAACCAGTGCAAATCTGAGCGCAGAAATCATCTTACGACAGGGTTCATGTATGATTCATGAAACGTTTGTATCTTACCAATCACAGCGTAGGAATGATTGGGCATTGGTAAATTTGGTGGCTGAAAACAATCATTTAAATGTCACGCCCCTATATATTCTCGTTTTAGAGGCCTCGCCCGTAGAGGTTACGACATGGTGATGTCCCAGTAAACAATTTGCGTTGGCCCAACGTTGGCCCATTGTCATTTTTCAACGTTGGGCAACCGTTGTTTTTGCTCATCGGTTCGACGTTGGCCCAACCATGATGGCCCAACGTCAGACTCTTTGTTCCTACGACGGTGGCCCAACCGTTTATCTGCACGGTTGGCCCAACGTCGGCAGCCAACCATAATCCATATGATATTCTGCACAGAGCAGTATTTGGTTATAGAACGTTAAGCTAACACCGGTGGTCCAAAGTCGCCAGCCAACCGTCACTGATTAGCCTACTATTTGGTTTCAATGTCATTTTTTTCTACAACAAAGAAGCAGTTAGTCGACATGGTACTAGGATAAATACAACGTTTTGGTCTTCTGAAGCAGGCAGAAACAATTATATGCCCTTTATATCCAACATATCACATTTGCACATATCACAAAAATGCTGCGCTACACAAGAAATTTCCATTCAGAATTTAAGGATTGGAGAAGTGATTATCTGTATCACTTTTATCGTAGTTGTTGGAGATGTCAAAGAGAGGAAACAAGTGGCCTATATTAGACTAAGTTAACATGAACAAATGACAAAAACATAATTAAGAAAACCGATTTATTAAAAACATTTTAATAAAACATTAACAAGATTTTAAAATGGAATAAATAGCTAAAACAAACTTAAAAAGAAATGTATTTGGAACAATATAAGAGGCTAAACCATGACAAAATACATACACAAAAACACAAATGACAGAACATATGTTACTTAAAAAAATTATTTAGAATACAATTGCATTTAAAATGCAGTGGGCTACTTTTAGAAACTTAATTAAAACTTGCGTTCCTCCCCTTCCTCCCTCAGTCACGGTCTTTAGCATACCGCAGCCAATTTTTCGCTGGTGTACGGATGTCAGCATCTGCGGCATCTTTGACGTTTGCCCGCACAGCTCCTTAAAGACAAAAACAAAATAATGACTCAATAATGTGTTGTGTAAATTAACCCGCTTAAGGGTTTCTAAACACTATTTTAAGTAGGCTATAGTTACTGTGTTTTAGCGACATGGCGAACTGTAGGCAAAACGACACTTATTCACTTAACTAAGCTATGTTTTGCCTTTTAATCATATGAAACTAACCTAGGTGTCAGTCATAAAAATTAATAATATTTTCTTTGCATATCTGTGACACCCTTATAACGTTAACCACTTCACCGTTTGTATGAAATAAAAAACGTAGCCTTAGCTAACCAAGCAGTGTGGGATTAGCTAAAAGAGCTAAATATCCTACGTAGCTACCTACGCTAGCTAATTTACCTCAGAACCAGGTAACATTATGTAAATCCATCTCAGTAAAAGTGGATAAAACTACCAACATACAACAACAAATAAATATATAAATACCATATATTAAAGTAACCATTCCAATTCAAACTGTACGCTACATAATTACACATGATACATTTACTTATTTAACGAAATATAAGACAACTGCTACTTACCCAGATGTGGCTTTACTTCTCTCTTCAGAGTTAGACTGAGAGCTGTCTCGCACAGTTTCAGTTGAACTTCAAAAATGTCCTCGCGATCGTCCCAAGCTAACGGAACATTATTGCGAAAATGCCATGGTTGGGTAAAAGTCACAATGCCAACGGAGTGCCGACGTTGGTTCATGACGATTATGCGATGGTTGGGATAGAGTGGTAGTCCAACGTTGTACCAATGTTGGCTCATGATGATTATGTGACCGTTGGGCTAAAGTGGCATCCCAACGGTGTGCCAACGTTGGCAACAGACGGTGACGGTCGCCAACCATAATGACCATAAGCCAACGTTGGCCCAACCGCCGCATGTTTACTGGGGTGTAATATAGCAAAGAAGAGAAACTTCTCTGACCTCGAAATAGAAACTCTAACATCGCAAGTCCAATTGAACCAATTGGTTCTATTTGGCAGCCTGAAAAGTGGCATCAAAGTAAGTCAGAAAAATGCAGTACGGAAAGAAATCACTGCTGCGGTCAACAACGTTGCTGTCGACAGTTGAACTCCAGCTGAGGTTTGAATATTTAATTTATAAATATTTAGCCCCACAGAGCCAGGCAACCGCGAGCTGTGACCGAGAGCGTGTGTCCTCCCCCCGTGCTAACTACAAAGCTAAAAAGCCGTCCCTCAAGTTACGTTTTCTGTAGCCCATGCTAACTTAGCTAATGTTAACTACCGTTTCCACTTAACTGAATAATGCTAGCTAACTGAAGCCTACTCCCCATGAAAGTCAGAGCAAACTTACAAATTAGCCGTTTCTTATATAAAATAAGCAAATATTCAGCAAGTATACTGCTCATTTCCCGTCACATTTTTTTCAGAGGCTGATTTACAGGTAACGTTTACTTGAAATAAGAAAAGTAAAAACTTACAGTTGTACAGTTTCTCACTCAGCTCTCCTGCCATCATTCTTGCAATGACTTCTGGGATATCAGATGCGTTCTCGCTGGCCAAGTCACCAACCAATGCATTCTCAATAAAACGGGCGGATCAAGAACACATCTGGGCATTTTAAGTGTTCTTGTTCACTTGCGTTCTTTGGTATTGGAACCGTACTTGACATGACAGATAACATCAACGAGTTCACGAGAACACAAGAACGGACGAAAACATGAATTGATAAACAGCCCTTGACTTTGAGAAACAGAAAATGTATTCCTGCCCAATATGTACCACGCATGTTAGGCGGTGGGCCAAATGCTGCTATCTGCTTTAGTTTTAGAAATGATTGATCCTCAGCGATAGAGTAGCTGTTTTTTCATATAAACTAAACAGTTTTTTTCTGAGCACATTTCTGTTTGTTGGCAGTCTCAAGATGATCATATTTCTATGAAAACTAAACTTACGTTTCATAAACCGATTAGGCAAACAGTAGGGAGCACTATACCGCAAACATATCAAAAACTTGTTCTAGCGTCACCTGACTTGAAGTCTGCCAATGATATTCTTTCAAATAAACAGATCAGAGGAATTGACGACTGAAGCTCAGAAGCTGCAGATACTACTGTCAGGTAAGATGTTTAATTTCATATTCATTCATATTCAAATTCATATTTTCTTTTTAATAGTAATACTTAATACCTTGCTACATCTTTGATGCAGTCCATATTGGCAACCTGCTATGAATTGTAGTAGTAATGCTTCCAAAGTTATAGTTTGTTTAACCCCAGATGCTCAGCCCTGCTATCAGACATCTTCTGGACCGGACCTGACCTGACCCTGACTGATCTATGATGCTGAAAAAATGAACATGCTCTTTGTTTTTTATGTATCAGCTTAAAATGAATTCTTAGCATTTATACACACAAATGTATAAAGTCAAACTACAGTTACAGTACAACTACAGTTAACTAGTTTAAAGCTGCTTTACAAACCTTCAACCTCCTGTACTGTCTTTTCTCTCCTCTTGAGGGTTCTTTCAATATTTCTTTTGTTGGCATTCTGCACGTAGCATTCTCTATGGTAGCCAACATGAGCTGGCACATCTGGAATGTGGCTGTCTTTTTTTCTACAGCTCTTTCTGCAATTTGGCTTTCACGCACTCCAGAGAACTTTGTGCAAGTTTTGTCCAACTTCCAACTGAAAAGGCTATGACGTTTGTTGTACAGCTTGTTACATGCATGCAACACTCCATATTTTTTCCTGTTTGCATCCAGACATGTTAGCTGAGGTATACATGTGTTCGGTTTTATGCAAATGAGATGTCAGACATCAAATGAGATAAATATCAGATATGAAATGAGGTGGCAGACATGACCAGAAAAATAGTTGGATGAAATAGTTTATTTGGACATTCTTCTGAACAGATCAAATTATACGTTAGAAGCTCATAAAGTAGTCTATTTAGGGTCTATAACAAATATACAAAATCTTTACTCTGTTTAATGTTAGAACAATATGAGAATTACATAGCAGAATAAATCAGAACACTGGCCATTTTAAGCACCTGCAAAGGAATATGTTTAGACATCTTAGATAGATTTCGAGATTGTATTCCATATTTAGACATTCATTCGTTCGCTCATTCCGACAACTACAACAAGATGTTTTTTTAAGCTTCCGAACTTATTCGGAACCAAGCTACTGTATCATGCCGCTATGTCAGTCCAAGACCCGCTCTGCATGTTTATATTTTGGGGTCCTATTTAAGCTGTACGCGATTGGTTGATGTTTTCAATGACGTTAAACACTACAATCTGATTGGTTTATCAACTAGAGCTATCTGCGATTTGCCTGAGGAGACTGACAATTAAAATATAAGTTTGTGAAAATATGTGATCAAACCAGAGCTGCCAACAAATTTTATTAGACTTTATAGAATTATTTAATATCATACATAAAAAATGGTTTACTTTATCGATGGAGATCTTGTGGCCCCAGCTGACATATTAAAAGAAGAAGAAAAATATTTCAGAAATATTTTCATTCCAGTCTCCACCATTGCCATTAAATGATGCTCATTGTAAAGACTTTTTCTGAAAAAATCACGTAAACCTTTCAAATAAACAAAAAGAGTCCTGTGAAGGCCTGATTACAGAAGATGAGCTCAGACAGGCAATAAAGTCATTTCAGCCTGGGAAAACACCTGGCCTTGACAGCATCCCAATTGAGGTGTATCAGACTTTTCATGACCAAATTAAAGAACGATTACATACATGTTTTTTTTATTCATACGATAAGGGTGTACTGTCTGAGACCCAACAAGGGGGTTTAATTTCGCTATTACTAAGACAAGAGACCAGCGGCTAACATAAAGACCCAGTCTACCTAAAAAAGTGGAGACCTCTTACACTTCAGTGTTGTGATGCTAAAATATTAGCAAAATGTGTAGCCCATCGCATTAAAAGTGTCTTGTCAGATATTGTCCACTATAACCAGTCTGGGTTTTCACAAGGTCGAAATATTGGGGACAATATTAGGCAGACACTGGAAATTATGGAGAATTACAAAATATCAAAAGAGGCCACTTCAATTTTTATAGCGGACTTTGAAAACGCCTTTGATGAAGTTCATCTGGATTTTATTTATCAATGCATGTGTAATCACCGTCAATGCAACTGCAATTATGTATCACTTTCAGTGCAAACGCAGTTTTTACATTCTTTGCAACGTAATACCAATTCAAAAATAACATAACACCATCAGTAATCATACAAATGAATGTGAAATACTACATGCTTCACAAATTCATATCTAAATAGATGCCTTATCTAAATAGCTGTTTGAGCCATTAGCGTGATGAACAAATATGCTAATCCACTCCATGCATATCACTTTTATAGTTTACAAACATCTTTACAATAGCTTTAAGCCTCAGAACATCAGCCTGTTAGTTACCTCATAGCTGGAAAATAGAATGTGGAACATTCCAGAATGCACTCCATTTCATTTTACTAATGAGAGCGCTCATGTATGTAAAGAAAATGGCGTTCTACTTGCAAAGGGAGATTAACACCAATCTCACGTTCATCTCCGATTGGTTTTTAAATTACAAATGCCATAACAGAAATAACAAAAATACTTATAGTGCAAGCTGGCTCATCTCACAACTGCATATTGAATCAGAATGTGGCTAATGTAGCCAGCTAGCTAGCATTTTTCCTTCAGTTGCACTCACCGGAGAATTATGGAAGCCCGTTTCCGCCACATTAAAAAAAAAGTTTGCTTAATTGCGAGTTTATTTCTCGGAATTCCGACTTTTTTTCACAATTCTGACTTTTTTTCCTCACAATTCTTACTTTATTTCTTTATTTTTCATAATTTCGACTTTATTTCTCGCAGTTCTGACTTTATTTCTCGTAACTCTGAATTCTTTTCTAACAACCAACAAGTAGCTTGAGCCATCACTTCTGCTCCCGCTTTAATGGTTCAATGCAACATGCGTACATAGCAGACAGGAGCGAAGGCTACAATGGCTGCGTCTGCTCTGACCAGGTATTTTAATATTTCCAATTGTGTGCATGAGTAGTAGCCTACATCGAAACTTGCAACGATAATGTTCTTGTAAACGTTAACCAGGTTTGAAATGAAAAGGGGCAATAAAACTTCGCCTCATCAGGTGTGATATAGGCCTATCTAACGTTAATGTTTTGTGCATTATAAGACCCTAACAATCGTGGCACCGCACATGGCACTGTACATTCTGATTACAGTCGGTAAAAAAATATCAAACATGTCAATTGTTACTAGAAGTCCTAGAGAAACACTGGCGTCACAAGAATAGCTGAATAACTCAAACCAAGGCAATGAAGGTAGTACTAGTGCCACCCCGTTTTACTGCTTTCAAAATGTAGCGAGCTAACGTGAAATCCAAACTAGCTAGCCAGCAGATTACAATTGTCTAACATTATGTGAAATAAAGTTTTGGGATATATCCCTTAACTCAAATGTGTATGGTATCAGAGTGGACAATAACTGATTGCTGTGACTTTTCAGTATTAGTACAACTACACACCTCATCACTGTATTAGCTTGTATGTATTAATGGACTTGTGTTAATGCACTATTACAGGATGGACGACCTTATCGGTTTCCTGAGGGAGAGAAATGTTCCAGAGTCCACCATAAATAAAATGATAGAGGGTAAAGTAATCATCATTCATGAATGTAGTGCATATTTATTCATACTTTTGTACAATGAACAAAAAAGAGCAATATGAGAATATAACAGTTGATGGAGACTGTGATAAGTGAGCAGTAGTTTTACATACGCTACTTATGGGCTATCCCATCTGAAACCAGACAGGTTGTAAAGCAGGTGTGTGAGAATCAGTCTGTTTTACTTTTATAGATATGGATAAATATGAAGTTTGTGTCCTTAATTCCTTGTATTTTATCTCTAGAAAACATTATAAAATGTTTTGTGGTGTATCTCCAATGGTAGGAAATCATGTGTGGGCATATTTGTTTACCCTCAGAGCTTTACATTTTCAATTACCATTTTGAAAGTCTTATGGTAAAATTACAAATTCACCTTGTAAGCAATGTTTTAATGTATTTTGTTGAAGTGTTCCCCTTAGTTACCTGGGGTCACTGTTTTAGTCAGAATTCAAATGACCCCCTCCCCCTTGCTGTTGACTACAAAGATAATGGTTCCCCCAATTCTGATTCAAATTACTGATAAACTAGAGGTCCTAATTCGATTTCACTATTACATTGAGCATTTATATTTTTACATTTTCGTAGTCCCACTAAGTACAGGTTTACAGGCTATATACAGCTTTTGTCAATAGGGAGCTGTGATTGAACAACAATTTTTAAAATGAAAGAATTTCATAAGGATTATAACATTTTGAACACATGAACTTCATACCAGGACGCCTACATTATGAACACTTCAAGATTGTAATAATATTCCCACATGCCATTTTTTAAGCAGGTATACAAACATATTTGTAATATGTGTTGTACTGTATCCATGATTTCAAATGTAATGACCCTTGGATATTTTCCTGTAGTTTCCATATTCACTCAGTTACCAAAAGGGTATACTCTCTTTAGCCAAGAGCAACACGATCCATGTAATATTATGATTTGAGATTGCGATACACCAGGTGTTTTTAAAATTGAAAAATAATTTCTTTTGTAGGTTGATGCCAATGTCTTGCAGTTAATGACAGATGAGCAGCTGAGGAACTATTTGCCTTCTTGTGGAGACCGATTGGCAGTGATGGGGTATTGCAGGAGGCAGGAAGATACGCCAAGCTCTGGGAAATCAAAGCTTTTTCAGAGACTGAAGGCAAAGTTGAGTAAAAAACAAAAGTGCAATCATGCCACAAATGATACGTCTCACCAAGAGGCGGATACAAGGAATGCCCACAGGGCAATGAGGAAAGTGGAGTTGTATGATGCTGTATGATGACGAAACACAAGGGTTTGTGCAAATGAGGACAAAAAAGGAGGCGGAACATGAAAGATAAGTGCTTCTAAGGAATGGAAAAAGAAAGAGCTAATAGAGGCGGCAGTACGTTTATTTTTCCCAAATGGAAAAAATGGTCAAGGAAGCATCTCAGAGTTTGAGGTGGATTTGAAGAATTTTGGAGAACAGTCAGTAGATGATGACAGTACAGAAG
>CM032894.1:26761192-26784044 GCA_019176425.1 Megalops atlanticus | reverse complement strand
GAAACGGCTGGAGGCTGTAACATTACGTATGCTTGTATTGTATTTACTGGCTTATGTTAGCTGATTTAAAGCCATGACTTCAGGCTATTGTGATGTGGACTGCTAAATGAGCTTCTATTCCAGGACACGACAATTGTAAGTAATAGTAGTATGACGAGTCTGTTTACTGCATGTAGCCTAAGCTGTAGCCTAAGCTTTTGGGGGAAAGCAAAAGCATCATGAGCAACAGAGTGTGATGTTAATATTCAAAATGATATAATGGTGCTCAAGAAATTATGTAGCTACTCAAAATATGTAGGTAAGTAGGATAACTAGTTAAAATTTTGATTATTGAATGTATTTGTTTCTTTAATGAACTACAGTAACCACACTGTTGCAATGAAGGAAAAGCAAACCCTGTAGTGTTAGAACAGCATACTCTGGCTGTATTAGAACAAACTGTAGGATGTGCAAATAAGTAACACTGAGTATAAAACAATAGTGTAAGTAGTTTGTTGTGGTGGTGGTGGTGTGTGTGTGTGTAACATGAGCAGACATAAGATATATTACATTGTATAGAAGTGTGTAAGTAATTGATATCTGATTGTGAATAAGCAAGCTATTTTGTTAGCTATTTTTTAGTCAGCATGATGCCAAGATGTTCATGATGCTAAATTACTAAGGGATTATTGATATCTTGACGCTACGTGGCGAGGCGATCAATTAACATGTTACTGCGCCAAACACAAAAATGTGGCATAACTCCGCTGTACATTGTTTGATTTGGCCCAGACTTCACATGTATGTTCAATTTGGGGCAAAATCAGATTCACATGCCAATTGTGATTTATTGTCTTATTGCCACCAACTGGCAATCGGACATAAGGCTTATATACCAAATATTTTAGTATTCCTCTAAGAGATACGCAAATGACCATGATTTGTCCTCAAGTAGATTTACTTTAATATACTGAGGTCAAACTGTCTTTGTGTTGTTTTGTGCGCTGTAGTGTTAAATTGATTCAATTTACACAACATGAATGAATTGCTTTCACCAAGTGAAAGTATAACAAGAATATATTTGTGTCTGGAGTGTGTATCCTCTCCAACCATTTACTAGTCACAAACAGTCATTAGGAACAATAACAAAGTATCTGATGATGCCATAACCCACGCGAGGCTACACACTCAGTGCTTGGGCCCGTTCATCGCTGCTTGCAGCTATATTTATTATTATTTTTCCACTTTGGCGGCCTTTTTGAGGTGCTTGGCATGCACGAAAACTCATGAAATTTGGCACACACATCAGAAGGTGCGGTCATCGGGGTTATCAAAAGCTTGGACCTGGGTGGCACGGGGCTCCATAGCGCCCCCTTTGTCAAGTGTGTTTACTATGGGCGACCAATGTTACGCACATGCACCAAAGTTGGTTTGCATATTGGTCTACCTAAGATGAACAAATTTCGCAATCACACCCTTAACTCTGCCCAACAGGAAGTTGGTCACTTTGGATTTTGTGCTTTCACAGTCAGCGAACTTTGAATACTCCTCCTAGAGGATTGATCCGATTCATACCAAATTTACTCAGTATGATGCCAAGACATTCTGATGCTAAATTGCGAAGGGATTATTGATATCTCAATCGGTGTTGCCATGGCGAGGCGATCAATTTGCACGTGACCGCGCTCAAACAGGAAGTGTGGCATAATTCTGCTGTACATGCTTTGATTTGGCTGAAACTTCACATGTATGTTCAATTATGGGGCACAATCACACACACACGCCAATTGTGATTCATTGTCATAGCGCCACCTACTGACAGCAGGAAGTGAGGTATTTATAACAAACTTTTCAATGCTCCTCCTAGAGTATTGATCCGATTCATACTAAATTTGGTCAGCATGACGCCAAGATGTTCATGATGCTAAATTACGAAGGGATTATTGATATCTTTATCGGCGTTACCATGGCGAGGCGATCAATTAACTTGTTAGTGCACTCAAACACGAAATGTGGCATGACTTTGACATACATTGTTTGATTTGGCCGAGACTTCACATTTATGTTCAATTATGGGGCAAAATCGGGGTTTATCAAAAGCTTGGACCTGGGTGTGGCACGGGGGCTCGATAGCGCCCCCTTTGTCAAATGTGTTCACTGTGGGCGTCCAATTTCACGCAAATGCACCAAACTTGGTAGGCATATTGGTCTACCTAAGATGAACGAATTTCGCAATCACACCCCTTAACTCCGCCCAACAGGAAGTTGGTCACTTTGGATTTTGTGTGTTTTCACAGTCAGCGAACTTTCGAATACTCCTCCTAGAGGATTCATCCGATTCATACTAAATTTGGACAGCATGACGCCAAGATGTTCATGATGCTAAATTACGAAGGGATTATTGATATCTTGATTGGCGTTGCTGTGGCAAGGCGATCAATTAACATGTTACTGCACTCAAACACAAAATGTGGCATAACTCCACTGTACATTGTTTGATTTGGTTCAGACTTCACATGTATGTTCAATTATGGGGGAAAATCAGATGAACATGCCAAGATTTACTTTAATATACTGAGGTCAAACTGTCTTTGTGTTGTTTTGTGCTCTGCACTGGTAAATTGATTCAATTTACACATGATAAATGAATTGCCTTCACTAAGTGAAAGTTTAACATAACAATACATTTGTGTCTTGAGTGTGTATCCTCTACAACCATTTACTAGTCACAAACATTCATTAGGAACAATAACGAAGTATCTGATGATGCCATAACCCACGCGAGGCTACACACTCAGTGCTTGGGCCCGTTCATCGCTGCTTGCAGCTATATTTTTCCTTGATATCCAAAGTTTAAAAAAAGGTTTTAATTGAAGACAAAATAAGATTTCATCATCAACTTGTATCACTCCATTTAGAAATGACTGAATATCCCCGGGGTCGTGGGTATTGGAAATTCAATCAAAAATTACTAGAGGACCGGATATTTGTAGAACATAGGATCAGCAGATCCTCTTACTGTTTGGGACACGTTTAAATGCACTTTTAGAGGATATTCAATTAAATTTGCCTCACAAAGACAGAAACAGTTTAGGTTAAACAAACTAAAAATTAAAAAAGAGATTGAAAAAAGCTTACATCACTTGTGGACAGCTTAGAGGCAACTCAGGATGTGTTGGACAAATTGGACCAGAAACAGAGAGAATTTGAACAACTAATATATGACAGGTCAAGTATTATGTATTACAAAAATAAAGCAAAATGGATGGAGAAGGGGGAAAAATGCAATAAATTCTTTCTAAACCTTCAACAGAGAAATAATGTAAAGAAAAATATACAAAAATTAAATAAGAATGATTCAAAAATTCTCACTACACCAGTTGATATTTTGAATGAAGTAGAGAAGTATGTTACAGAGATGTTCTCATTTAAGTCCTCACACGTACCATTAAATGCAGTCACTTGTAAATTATTTTGTCCTCATACTCATGTTAAAATATCTGAACAGAAAGAATCATGTGAAGGCCTAATTACAGAAAATGAGCTTTGCCAATCTATTATGTCCTTTCAGCGGGGAAGGACACCTGGCTTTGATGGTATTCCAATTGAAGTGTACCAAACATTTTATGAACAAATCAAAAAAACCCCTCCTTACGTGTTTTAATTTTTCATATGAAAAAGGTATGCTCACGGGTACTCAGCAAGAAAGTGTAATCTCTCTGTTGTTAAAACAAGAGCCTAGTGGCCAATATAAAGATCCAGTCTACTTGAAAAACTGGAGACCCCTTACACTTCAGTGCTATGATGCCAAAATATTAGCCAAATGCATAGCTTTTTGTATTAAACATGTCTTAATGTCGGTTAATGTACTTGGTATTCACATCCCGGAGAACATGAATGAAATACCAACACTTAATGATAAACTCAGTAGAATCACAAAGATTTTGCAGCCCTGGAAAGGAAAATATCTGACCATTTATGGCAAAACAACTTTAATTAATTCATTAATTGTATCCCAGTTTACCTATCTATTCATGACATTACCAACTCCTGAAGAATCATTTTTCAAAACATATTAACGGAAGGTGCTCCAATTTATATGGAATGACAAACAAGATAAGATTAAGTGGAGATATCTCTATAATGATTACGTATCTGGTGGTTTAAAATTACTAAATTTAAAAGCCTTTAATCTCTCACTTAAAGCCTCCCTTATTTCTAAATTCTATTTCAACTCACAATGGTTTTCCAGTAGATTACTTAAGAGTGTTCACCCCATGTTTGAAAAAGGCCTTTTTCCATTCCTACAAGTCAAACCTATGCATAATTTAGTAATTAATTAGTGTGATGGCCCTGTTTGGCCTTGCTGGGCCTGCCCTGCTCTCTGTTTGCTTGGTCTGTGTGCTCTCTTGTTCTTCCTGCAGTGGCCTGCAGGTGGGATGGGGAGTTGATGCTCAGGTGTGGGCTGTTGGTGGAGAATGAGGGCTAATGAGCGGGAGATAAAAGGAGCCTGGGATTACAGCTGAGGGGGCTCCCCCTTCCCCTTCCTTCCCTGTTGGATTTCTTTTATCGTTTTGCATACATATCCATGGTCTGACTTGCACTACATTTTTGGTTTGTCTCACAATTACTGACTTTTTGTAATTACTTTATTTACTTAATTAATTTCTTTAGTTAATATATACTTTGGTGTGGTCTCCCCTTCATGTTGCTCCACCAAGAGCCAGGTGGTCGTAACATTACATATTCTCTAATGTCTCCATTTTTTTGAAAGAAGCTCTACAGAGTTGGTTACAATACCAATTTCATCCACCAGAAAATACAGAACAAGTCTTACAACAAATGAAATGGCTGAACTCCAATATTATGATGGATAAATGTTAGACACACCAATCCCATGGAATCAAATCTTCATAATCTGTTATACAATGACACTTGATTCAAAAATATTTCCAATACAAACTAATATATAAGTTCTTGGCAACGAAAAATATGTTAAATATCTGGGGAACTGACCCATCCCCTGTATCCCTCTGCCAAGAAGAGGTGGAATCTGTAGAGCATTTGTTTTGGTATTGTCTGTGTGTCACCTTATTTTGGACAAAGGTTCAAGAATGGTTATCAATGCATGATGTTTGTCTTCAGTTAAACTTGTTTACAGTGTTACTGGGTGATATATCAAAACACTCTCATGCAATAGACAACATAATTATTTTGCTGGGAAAAGTATTTTTGGGTTGACATCAGTGGAGATTCAAGAACTTTGTCAACTATTACTGTAGAACTGAGTGTCTTATGGCACATGAAACAGGCAGTGTAGCTTATGCCAAAAGATGGGATAAAGTTAGGGAGGCTGAAGGATGGAATGGGTAATATATTTAAACAAAGAAAGTAAATGAGTAATTAAATATATTGTAGAATATGTAGGGAGAAGATAGAACAAGATGTTGTTCTCCTCTGGGAGGAGTGGGGGTAAATTATAAAATTATTTTTTAAAAGTGAGCCATTTAAGTTAGAGTCCACTTTCTACAGTCGTTGTATAGTGCTGTCTATCTTCTGTCTGTGTATTTTTCTTTGCTTTTTTAAAATTAATTTATTTTTCTATGTGTACTTATACATACATTTATTTTGTCCATTTGTTGATCCAGCCATAGGTGTACTTTCCACCCTGTCTATGGGGAGGGTAAGGGAGGAGGACGGGCTGGGGGGGCTAGAGGACAGAGAAGGGTAGGGGGTGTCTGGGGCGGGGGGTCTATTTCTCTGGTGGTTTTGACTACAACACTATCATGTGGTATTATGTGGTAGGCATTTATGTGGTATTGTGTGGTGTTATGTGGTACTGTGTGGTATGTGGTGTTATGTGGTACCATGTGGTATTATGTGGCAATTAGTAGGACCCCTGCTAAAATGCACAACCTTGTTCTCAAAATATCATATATGTTAGGTCCACAGTTATTAAGGTAAGACAAAGGATTCACTGTATTCAACCAATCAGAGGGCAGGATGGTGCAACAGAGGAATCATTTTAGCTTGAACTAAGTATTTTAGCAGAATATGTACAGGCAACATGTTCACTATTCAACATGCAGTTAAAAAGGACCTTTGCACACTGCAGAATCTTTTCAATGAAAGGTGCGAAGAGGAAGAGCATAACCAACCGCTGCCATAACAGATAGCAGTGGAATATCAGGACTCTGCACAGCTTATACAACACTCAAATATATCATGATGTATTTGAATACATGATGATGGCCAAGGCAATGATCGTTAGACAGGGTGCATGGCAATCAGGTCTTAAAGGTCCCAGTAGGCTCCATGTTGAAGTAAGCTTGCACACCACTCAAGAGAGAGCAGAAAAATTGAAATGTGGAATCAAATCAAAATGGAAAAAATTCAGGGTGCTGTGAAAAGAATGGCTGTAGTATGATGCCGTCTTCTAACAGGGGTGGCAGGTGGGGTGGGGGGCATCAGGGGTCATTTTACAACATCAAAACACAACCACTCACAGGGCATGAAATAAAAGCACCAAACCATCATGCCTTGGGAGGTAAACGCTAGTGAGGTAGCAGACTGCTTTTAAAAATCCTGATAAAACAATTCTGCATGGAAATGTTTGGCAAAGTGGATCAAGATCATGCTGCTGAGCCAAAACACACAAAGGCATGCACATGAAAACTACCATAAATACAGGAAGTAAAAGTTGTGCCTCATACTCCAGTCTTAGATTAGTGCAATATGTGTGCTCACCATTCTGAATTAGAATGCATTCAGCTCAGTGCACCTTCTCATCAGCTGTTTAGATGAAATTTGAAAACATCTCTTCACAGTTGGATCAGTTCGATGGCTCATTCAAATACACTCCCTATGAGAGTGTTACTCAGACAGTGAGATCTGAGTCAGTCCTTTCATGAAGCATTTCTGAGTTGGTCCAAAGGACATTGCTGTTCAGATGTTACAATGCACAGGGCTAGCTGATTGTTTTGTATTATAAAAAATTGATATCATCCTCACAAAGCAAGGCAGTCTGGAAATTAGCTATGAGGCATGCTGTAAGGAGGGACATCTACTGTAAATCAGTTTTGTTCTGGAAACCACTATGAAACTCAGGTCAGGTGACTCAGCACTGTGACTCAGCAAGGAATACATGAGTCAGCTTTGAGAGGAGAAAATACAGGTGAGGTGACCATGAGTCCAAAGGGCAGGCCCAGCGAAATGTGTATGCCTGTTGGTTGTTGCAGGAAAGACAGTCTCCCGGCTCCCGAAACTCTGACAGTGGAAGTCCCCTCCTCCTAGGACTCAGGAGAACGCCATGACTCTCCCAGTCCCCGACGAGTCTAAGAGGCAGAGGACTGTGTAGGCAAGGGCAGTCAGTCGGGCAGCCAGGCGACAGTGGGAAGTGGGAGACATGGAAGATGGGATGAATTAACAGAATGAGGTCTGAATTGACCCGGGACCTTGAAGGGGCCAATGAAAATGAGACCATAGCAAGGACACTCAGGAGCACTGGGCGAAAGGATGGTGCAGGTCTGTGGGCCATGACTAACGAAAGGCTCCCAGTCCACCAGATATTGAACGCTGGAGGCATATTCAGCACAGGCCCAGCAGGAGGTGGGATTGGCTGACACCAGGCATCAGACCCGACTGACTGATGGACCCAGGAGTCTGCAAAAGTCTTCCAATTCTGGGAAGAGGCAGAGGACTGTGTAGGTTCAAACTGAGGGGAAGTTTAGTAGTGGTCTGGAACATTTAACTAAGATAGTGACAGGCCTGTAATAAAACATGGAAAGCAGGGCAAGAGGGAATGGGTAGGGGATGAAGACCCAGGTCTGGACCTGAAATTTTCCAAATGAAATTATGGTAGAAATTCACAAAACCCAGGAAGTACTGATCTTTGGGATGAAAAGGTAACCAGCCGTTACCTGGATCCGCCTCCTCCGTGGCACCAGGATGGAAACTCATCTCAATCTGGGGGCCAAGCAGCCTGGAGAGGGAGCTGGCCAGTCCCTCACCACCTTGCTGGAATCCATCTGGATGATGTCCTTTGAGATGATAAAGCCCAGGAAGGGGACTGTGGGCACAGGAAAGACACATTTCACCAACTTAACGAACAGATTATTGTCAAGGAGTCATTGCAGAACCTGCTGTACATTCTGGACATGATCTGCGAAAGACCTGGAAAAAATGAGGATGTCATCTACGTAGACAAACACAAAGCAGTTCAACATATCACAGAGAACATCATTGATCAGATCCTGAAAAATAGCAGGAATGTTGACCAGTCCGAAGGGCATGACCAGGTACTCGTAGTGGCCAGTAGGTGTACTGAATGCAGACTTCCACTCATCTCCTTCTCGGATCTGAACAAGATCGTAAGCACTGCGGAGGTCCAGCTTAGTAAAAATGTTCACTGTAGTCAGTAACACAGTAACAGTAACTCAGTATTCATTAGTGGTAACACATAACAGATAAACCATTCTTTATCGTTATTCTATTGAAGCCCCTGTAATCTTTGCATGATGAAGACCCACAAAAAAGAATCCAGCTCCTGTTGGAGAGGTGGAGAGATGGATAAAATCCTTGGCGAAGGCCTCACAGATGTAGTGATCCAGGGCAGCAGTCTCAGGACCTGACAAGAAGATGATTCTTCCTCCAGGTTCCAGGCAGAAGGTCAATAGCACAGTCGTAGGGACAGGAGGGGCGTTGCTTTCTTCTTACAGAAAACTGCTTGGAGATCAATGTGCTCTGGAGGAATCGGCGGTGACTAGGGAGAGCAGGACGGAGACTTGGAAAAGCAGGGTGGCGACTCGGGAGAGCAGGGGGTGAACACATGAAGACCCCCACTTCACCAATGTTCCACTGGACCAGTCAAAGTGAGGATTATGTTGGACTAACCAGGGGAACCCCAGGATCAAAGGGAGCTCAGGAGAGCCAATGAGATGGAACTGGATAGTTTCATAGTGGTGCATTATCCAGAGGTAAACGGGGACAGTACACGGATGCACCTGACCCAAGCCCAGTGGACTCACATCCAATGCTGTGATGGAAAGTGGGAGGTCAAGGTCAGCCAGGGGAACACCTAGGTGTCTGACCACCATGAGGTCCAGGAAATTACCCGTGCTCTGGAATCCACAAAGGCATCTGGGATTTGCTCCTCCTCTACCCATGGAAGGTGCACCATCAGCAGGACCCCAGGAGTAGCATACTCAGGAGAGAGACTTCACATCATCACGGACCTCCTGTCCCTGGATGAGGCTGGACTTTTCTCTGAAGCTCTGAGCAGGATATTTGGAAATGTCCAGGTGCCCCACAGTACAGCCAACACCGCTCGTGCATTCTCTGATCCCGCTCTGACTGCGAGAGATGGGTCCAACTGCACGGGGTCCCCTGGGTCAGGAGTCTGTGGACTTAAGAGGACTTGGTGGTCAATCAGGAGACTTGCGAGTGGAGCTGGAGATTAAAACTGTGGGAGTGGCAGAAATACGTCATTCTCACCTTCTCTCTCGAAGTCAATTATCCACCCGGATGGCTATGTCAAAGAGTGACTCTAGGTCATAACTCATCCTTGATGTCCTCCGATAGCTCATGATGGAAAGCAGTTATTAGCACTTCGGGATTCCACTAGCTCTCTGCAGCCAGTGTGCGGAACTCTATGGCGATGTCCGCTACACTATGGGAGCCTTCTTGGATTCAGAAGCTTCATGCCCGCTAACAGTTTCACTCCCATGAAACTGCATGTTTGAGTAAACTGGTATCCTCTGTTCCCAAATCACCGTGGCCCAGGCAAATGCCTTACCAGTCAGCAAGGAAATGAGGAACGCCACCTTTGAATGGTCTGTGGGAAACAGAGAAGCTTGAATTTTAAGGTGAGCAAAAACTGGATTAGAAATCTTTGACATTTGCTTGGACTCCCATCATATTGTTCTGGAGCTGGTAAACAAGGATTCCTGCCAGGCAGGGATGACGGAGATTGGTCAGGAGGCAGCAATTCAGATGGTGAGGGAGGTGATGAGGCAATTGGTACCTGATGACTCTGGAATGTTGAAACAAGGGTTTGGAGATTTTCCAGGATCTCGTGGAGGAGCTGTTCATGTCTCTCAATTGCAAAACCTTGAGAAGCCAGTGTGGACTTAAGATGGTTAATCTCTGCTGGATCCATGTGATGGCTCAGTCTTGCTGTAATGGTTGAGCAGAAGGGACCCAGATGCAGAGATCATACAAAACACAGAAGGGTTTTAAAAGACAAAGAATCTTTACTAGAAAACAAGCGAACTTAGGCACAGGAGAGCACACAATTCCGGGTAGCTCCAGACTGAGCAGGAAATTAAACTACAGGCAGGTTTAAATAGACAAAACACACTAATTACAAATGGGAAAACAATCTAACAAGATTAGGCACACACAGTACAGACACAAACAGGAAGACAGTCCGTCTGGTGGAAGTTCGGGGAAGCATCAGGCAACCGGGCCAGAGGACACCTGCTGGTTGTTGTGGGAAGCAGTCTCTGAAACCCTGACAAAAATGAGTATCACTTCCCCTGTTTACCAAAAGCTGTCAACACCTGCATGCGCACAGAGCTAAGATTGGATGTGAGAGTGCAAGAAGCTCGTCTAACCATTTCTTGCAGCAACGACACAGAGGCAAGGCTACTGTACAATCAGCTGTAATGGACCCGATGTCAAAAACACCCCAGTCATGCAAGTACATGTCTCTATGTTTATCAATCAAGTACATTCATGAAAAATCTACACTAAACTTTTTTTTATGCAAAGCTGCAGCTGAAACATTCAAATGTTTTAGCATGCTAGCCTCATCAATCAAATGATGCTATTCTGTTAGCAAAATTAAAAAAATGTTAATCTTTTAACTTTGTCTTGATGATGTAGTTTTTGAATTTCAATTTCAATTCTATTGAAATTCTATTAAAATTTTATTTGTATAGCAAAGCACAAAGTCACAAAGCACAAGCTTTACATTGTTACCAGGCCTGAGACCCCCTGAGAGCAAGCCTAAGGCAACAGTGGCAAGGAAAAGTTCCCTAACTAACAGGAAGAAACCTTGAGCAAAACGTGGCTCAGAGGGGGAGCCCATCTGCTACCAGTGTCGGGCAGTGGTGTCGCTACCAGTAAGTAGTTTAACTACATTTCTGAGTAGCGTGGTGGTAACGTCACTGTTTTCTGAATCAAAACAGCTTTTCAGTAGTGAAGCTCTTTTATTGATCAAGTAGTGTGGTAGCGTCTACACAAGCTACATTTTCCCAAGCATTTCTGAAGCTCAAGCACAGCAGATCTTTCGAGAAGCCTCTTTGGATCTTTCTGCTGCGGTCTGAAATAAAACTAAGGATCAGTATGTGACTGAAGGTGCTTAAGATAGGGAGGGGCAAGCCCATTTAAAGCTTTAAAAGTAAGGAGAGGCATTTTGAACTAAATGCGGTATTTGATAGGTAGCCAATGGAGAGAGACTAGCACTGGGTAATGTGCTCAAAGCATTTTAGAATACAAGCAGCTGCATTTTGAACCAACTGAAGGGGCTTTAGGGAGGCATTTGCACATCCTGACAAGAGGGAATTGCAATAGTCCAATCTGGATGTAACAGAAGCGTGGATTAACTTTTCAGTGTTGTGTACTGACAGAATTTTCCTGATTTTGGCTACATTCCTCAAATGAAAGAAAGCAGTCCTGGAAGTGTTTATATGTGTTTCAAAAGAGAGCTCAGGATCAATACTGACATCAAGGTCTTTGATGGTTGCACTTGAAGCCAGTGAGACATCAACAAGATGAACGTAATTTTAGTGAGTTTGCTCCTGATAGACAGACGGGACAGACACTGACATAAGAGTCCAGATATGAAAGGCTGACCTCGTTTTGCCTCAGCTGAAGGACATCTGGGGCTCCGTGAACCTGACCACCAACATCAAGATAAGGATCTTTAACACCATTGTGAAGCTTGTGCTGTTCTATGGAGCCGAGACCTGGAGAACCACTGTAACAATCATGAAGAGAATCCAGACGTTCATCAACACCTGCCTCAGAAGGATCCTTCGGATCCGCTGGCCCGACACCATCAGTAACCAAAACCTGTGGCAGCGAACAAGACAGCAGCCTGTAGATGAAGAGTCCTCCAGAGGTGCTGGGGATGGATTGGCCACACCCTCCACAAATCTGCATCCAGCACAGCAAGGCAAACTCTCAGCTGGAACCCACAGGGGAAAAGGAAAAGAGGCCGGCTAAGGAACACCTGGCACCACGATCTGGAGGCGAACACCAAGAGAATGGGACTCACCCGGGGGCAGCTGGAGCGACTGGCCCAGGATCAAGATGCCTGGAGAACTCTCGTAGGCGGCCTATGCTCCGCTAGGGGCCACAGACGAAAGTGAAGTGCTCCTGATTTGACTTTGGGCCAACAACCAATATTTCTGTTTTATCCGAATTTACAAGGAGGAAATTTTGGGCCATCCATGTCTTTATATCCTTGAGGCAGGCTTCCATGTTTGATATTTTCAAGGTGTAGGTACAGCGCCGTCCACAGATAGATTTGTTCATTTTATTTGTTCAACTTTTTCGGACAATAACGCATACATCGCTTTTAACGTGAAACGCGATCTCACGGGAAGTGATGTTGCAGTTTTACGACCTCTCACCCAACCAAGGACCAGTACAGTAAACAGGAAATGCCCCCTGCAGCGATGCCACTAAAAACTGGGTGCATTCCTTTTACTATCTCTCTTGCTCTATACGTCCGAAGAAGCCGGACGTACTACCTTCTTCTCTTGCTCCATACGTCCGAAGGAGACGGACGTATCTCTTCTCTCGCCCCATACGTCCGAAGGAGACGGGCGTATCTCTCTCGTTCCCGGAGGCCGCACCACGCGGACGGGACACGGACAGCCGAGCCAAAGGCCCTGTCCTGGCGTAGATTCTCCGAACTAGCGACGCATTTCTAGCGGAGATCAATAAAGTAAGAGCCGAGTTTCAGCGCCCGCAAGAAGAGCAGCACAAACTCGCTACCAGCCGGAGACAAAGGTGCGACCAGATCCACCCCAGCGTGTCTCCCGAAGGAAACACTCATCCAGACTGAACCAGACCAGCCCTGGCTCCCAGACGACGAAACCGCCAGCGAAACCACCCATGGAACCGCAAGATTTGGAGCTCATTTCATGAGCTACAGTAGGCTATCATCTCTGGGCATAGGACTTTGCATAGCTAAACGAACACTGTTAGCTACATTTATGAACGTTTGTACATCCATGTGTTTCAGGTCATTACGAGTAATGTAACTAGCTATGTTGCGTTGTTCCTAGCTGATTTGTCACACACAATTCACCGCGCAGCGTTAGTTAAGATACCACACAGAGACGTAGGGTCTTTGCATGCGTATCGTCTTACTAACCCCGGTACCTTCTTTTATTCTGCACAGAATAACCTCGCGATTATCAATCGTCCGAACACACCCTGTACCAGACAGACGTGATGTTCGCTCACACATGCACATAACCAACTCAAACTCGCCGCCACACGCATGTTCCTTTGTTCTCTTTGAACACGTGTGTTTAGCAAGCACGCGCAGCACACATGCACGCGCAGCACACGCACGACTCAGAACAAAGGAACACACACCCTATGACACGCACACACACTAGCATAAGACATTCACTCATATCTACACATAAGTGTAAATACATACACGTTTCACTCATTGTACATATGACACATGTGCCTTGCTACTTTGATTTTATATCCCAATAAATGCATTATTTATCCAAAGTTGTGTGTGTTGTAATGTTACACGTGCAATGAATATCGCCAACCTCTGCTGATCAGAATTCTAAATGCCTTCACCTCTTAGTTGAATTATCAGTGTTATTTATTTAGTTAGCTAAATAGATAATATTGTGATTTGATTAAGATTAACTATTGATGTAGTAATTTTGATTATGATTATTAATTTAATTATTAATTGAAGTTCCAAATTGATAGTTTAGTATATTTTATGAGACTGATATACAAAACTGAGACTGACATTTTACTTTAACCACTATGGTAGATGCCATATTCTGTATGGCGCCTCCATGTGTTTAATTTAATTATTCCGTACATAGTTGGTGCCCCACGTAAGGAAGACTAATCGTAGGCTTGATCCCCTACAAAGGAGACATCAGGTTTGGCTGATATGTATAACTGGGTATCATCTGCATAGCAGTGGAAATTAATGCCATGTTTATGGATGATATTGCCAAGAGGCAACATGTATAAAGAAAAGAACAAAGGTCCAAGCACAGATCCTTGTGGTATTCCATGTCTTACTCTGGAGCGGTTGGAAGACTCATTGTTAATAAAGACAAAGTGATGTCACTCTGACAGATAAGGCCTGAACCAAGATAGAGCCTTTCCCCTGCCAATCAGGTTTTGAAGACGGTCTAAGAGAATAAGATGATCAATAGTATCAAAGTTGCTTTGTTAACACTTTTTCTAGGATGTTGAAAGGAATGGGAGATTCAAGATGGGCTTAATGGGTTTTACAGGTCATTCAGGTCTATATTGGGCTTCTTCAGCATAGGCTTGATGACTGATAATTTTAAGGACTGAAGTACATGTCCAGACATAAGGGAGGCATTGATAAGATATAACAACTGTGTGCCAATTTCAAGTGCCAATTTCTCTGATCTATTTTGTTTTAACCCACAGAGTTAAATTAGAGCCAAATCTACTTCTATTTAATGTTAATTCATAGTTCCTTCTTCCATGGGAAGAAGCCTTTATATGCGCCTTCAACCACAGTGTGACAAACTGGGAAATACCCGGGAAATACCAAGTGCATTTGTGTTTTCATAAGGCCTAAGTGACTAAGTGCAATGTGTCTATGTCTATGTGATTCAACCCTATGCCAGAGGGCGACTGAAACTCTATTCTCCTGGGGGTTTGGCTTCCTTCTGAAAACTTGTGACATCTGCGATAATTACATGGTACAACATTAGCGAGTCACTCTACTGGATGTTGAAAGCCACATCATGTTCCACTCCAATGTGTCTTCAAAGAACCCATCGTCAACAGAAAATTCCATCACAAGACTCCTCAGATGACACAAGCTGGTATGCCATGTTCTGGACAAAAAACAGTAATAATAAACATCCATAACCTTAACAACCTTTACTCTTGTTTTCCTCCCACCCCATCCAATATTCAGTCATGTACATCTGGAGATTTACTGAGGTTATTCTGGTTAACCACTGCACTTTTCCCACAGGTGCAACAGCACTTCCCCACCAGGGAAACGCACCAACAACTTTTGGATTCCAAGCCCTGCTCTTCACCATTACACCAGAGTATGACCTACCAATGGAGCTGCAATAGCAGAGGAACCTTATGTTACTTTGGAGGAAGCCATAACTTGGGGCTCTGTGTTGTCATTACTGCTGTCTGCCTACCAGTAACAAAGGGATTCAGTTACACCCACCAAGCTCCTCACCTACTGACATTGATACCTTACTTAAACACAACTGATACCCCCTGACAACACGACTGAAACTCTAATTTAACACGTGCTGTACAGGTATTCTGACTGCCAGATTGATTCTTTGCATTTTAGTATTTAGCAGACCGAAGCAGACTCCCGTTGTCCAAGACACAGGATGGACCATACAGGGATGAAATAAGGAGCTCCTTCCTGCTCTTCACTGTAAAACCTGACAAGTTAACTTAAAAAAAATCAGGAAACCGATTGCCTGGAAAAAAATAAGTAAAAGAACTTATCTGTACTAAGTTATACTCAGTGATTTGTTTGTTTAAAATAAACTAACATGCTTTGGGTAAGTAATACTGGTTCAGTCGTGAAAACTTAAAAACAAAATTTAAGACGACTTAGGATACCTTAGTACTGTGAAACTGCCTCAAGTAATAGCACTTACAAAGAATGAGTCGTCGCAACTCAATTGCATGAGTACAAACCAATCAGCAATACTATACTTTTTTTTAAGTCAAGTGAACTCAAGTGACCAAAGACCTTTAGTTCTGTGAACTTAAAAAAAGTGGAAACCGATTGCCTAGAAATACTTAAGTTTATTCAACTTAACATAACAGTAATAATAACAGTTATTAATACAAAATCTTTTCTCCACAATAGAGAACTTCAAGATCAAATGTGATTTTACCTGCAAAATATCCTTGTTTCATCCACATCCATTGAAATAAGCCAGGCATTATGCTTACCCCAGAAGTCAAACTGCTGCAAACAATTGTCTCTGCAAAACTGTACTTGAAATTTAGGACTCATTTTCCCTTTCCAATATTTTCCTGATTTCCTTTTCCATATGTACATTGTCCTGTTTCAAATTGAAAGAAAAATAACTACATTGGAAATAAAATTAAATTATACCAACATTAAAACATGGTGAAAAAGGAATAACACCACTCCACAGAATTATACAAATACTAACCAAAAATGTTTATGGCCCTTCACAAACAAGTCAAGCAGAGTCAAGCATCAGTCCACAAAGGAAAAAAAAACACAACTTACAGCTCTCAGAACCAACTGCTGCAAACACTTTTCATGATACAAAAATTTCTTTTGTCCTGTTTGAAATTGAAAGAAAAACAACAACCTTGGATAAGAAAGAGTTAAATTACACAAAAATTTAAACATGGTGAAAAAGGAACACCACTCCATAAAAATGTTTATGGCCCTTCACATGACAAACCAATCTTTGACCAAACCTATCCAAACAAAATGTGCGCTGTCAAGCATCAGTCGAACAAGGAACACTTACAGCTTACAACTTTTGATTTCATGACCTAGCTCATAAGAGAATTTCTCAGGCTTTGCAATTTGGGACTAAGCCGTTTTTGTCCTAGCTCCAATAGGATCTTCTGAATAAACTCATGGAAATATTTCATAGATTTGGGGTAGTCTAGGTGCAGAGCATAAATCAGGCCAAATAAAAGACAAAGTGAAGAAAGGTCATCCAGGACTATGTCACCCTCAAGAATTATTGCAATGCTGGCAGGGTTTAAGTGTAGATGAGTAGCATGGGGATTTGGGTCGTCCTCTGGGATGACAGTGAGTATGCCCACTGGCACCTGGGCAAAGTTCTCTCCCGTGTCCGAGTCCTGCATTCAAATCAAAACGAGAATGAGTGAGTGGGTGAGGGTTTAAAGTGAGTGAGTGAGTGAAAGAATGAGTAAAAGAGTGAGGGAGTGAAAGATTTGAGTAAGAGAATGAGTGAGTGAGTAAGTGAGAGAGAGAGAAAGAGTGGGTGATTCATGGCTGAAATAAAAAGGTGCTTTGAAACTGGACAACATGTAAACATGATTAAAAAAATAGAAGTTTACATTCTGATCTCTATTTTTTTTCATATGTCAGTATAAGTCAAAGGTTGGCAATTGGATCCTACTATTCCAATACTTTTGTTTGGCACTGTATGTGAAGAATATGTTGGAAAATACTTACAAAACAGGTCCTGCAGAATTCACTGATTATCTCCAAGAAATAACGGGAGACATCGCAGCACAACGGTCCGTGTTGCAGTGATGTTCTAGACATACAGACATGATTTCAGACTTTCTGACTTAGTCAATTTCTTTGCGGATAACAATAGCTTCAGCTGCAGTAACACAGAGGACTAAAAAAGTCTAAAAAGACATCTGAGAAACTCTTTGTCTTTCAGAGGACAAGTGAAATTTATGAGAACTGTGCTGCAGAACATGCTGTAAATACTGCTAGCAGAATGATTAAATAAGTTACAGAATTATGATACAGTGATGTCGGAAGAAGCCTTCAAGGGACTGGCCCACTTTCCCTTTTTTAGACTTTAAAATCTGAATGAGGCGGGGTGTGTGACAGTCCAGTGCTTCACAGAACTGTTTTCGAATTCATCACACATCTGAAAAAAGAAAAAAACACATAACTTCAAGTCTATCATGTGCACTAGTAAATTACAGCATAACATTTGGTGGGGATGTCGACATGGACTAATATACATCACACTTACAAATATCTATACACATATGGTCTCTCACCTGAGTTTCTGTGAAAAGGGCTGGCCAGCGTTCTACCATCATCTTCACAGGTGGTTGCACAATTTTTCTTCTCGATGCAAATATCTGATCCATCTTCTTTCTCACACTAATTACATCAGGTAAGTTTTTCTTTGCTTCCATCTCAAGTTCACTTCTTATTGCCTCAAGAGAATCTGCATTCTGTCCATCTGGAAAATTAGGAAAGAAGTTTGTTTCACTCCTTTTAGCCCTTTTGATGTTACTACTTGATGACTCCCCTTCCTGGATATCCTTCCTCTTTCTGTTGTTGTTCACTGTGACATCAGCCATTCCTGGTCTTCTTAGTTTTGTGTGTAAATTACCCATCTTAAATTTCAAACTATTTTTCCATCCACAAAATCCGGTGTGTGATCCTACTTCAGTCAAACAGGGATGTGTCTTGATAAGTGCAGCTGCCACAGCAGTGAAGTGTTCATCGTGGGGTTATGCTGTGTACTTATACATGGCCTCTGCAAGTCTCTCCAAGATCACGTTTCATGTCCTGAGAAATTTGCAGCTGAGTGCCATCCTTCATGTGAGCAAGGTCTCCTTGTCTTAGTCGATAATTTATGTCCACAGAGAATTCTGGAATTTCAAATTAAGAGGGCCAAGGATCCTGCCTAAGCATTGGGGAATCTCTGCTTCTTGGGGAAACACCTTCTGTGTCACAGGTGCTCGGCAAAAACAATATGCTAGAGGCTGGAGTATGGGACAGGTAACTTAAGATCTTGATTGTAGGTTGTTCAGGTAATTCTGACATATCAGTCAGGTTGCAGAGAGCATTGTAAGAGAGGATCTTCATACTGTATTTTGAAATCATATGGCAGTGCCAATTTAAGTTTAAGGTCAGTCAGCAACGATTCAATATTGTTTGGTTTTCCATCTAAAGTGACCCTTCTAATGTCATCATCGGTCATAACAACTCTGACTGGCCATTCATCTTCCATAATCCTACAAGACATAAAACATTTATGTGAATAATGTAACAAAAATGAATATGAGTCAGTTGGAGCTTGTCAAAAAAAAGTAGTGGCCACAATATGATATGTACGTTTTAACCGTAAGCTGAGCACAGCTGAGCACTGTTGCAACCCTTCAATTTAGAATGACATAATGGGATGTGAGTATAGACTTTTTCATTAGAATAAAACAAGGATTCCAGGATGAACTAATTAGCAAAAGATATGACGTTTCAGAGACACAATTTCCGTCTCACTTGATACGCTAACAAGGCAAAAACAACATTGAAGTCAGCCATCTGTGTTGCAGTTAGGCCTATGCTGCCTTGAGTTAATTCATAGGCATGAAGATGCTCATGATACCAACCAATCATTGGTTTGCAAATAAACACTATGTCTGTGCTGATGATGACAACCTGCTTTATTTGTCTGAACTCCAGAAGCCCTGCACATGATCCAACAGAAACCACCATATCAGCAGCATATTTAATCCCATCAACACTTACTGATGCTGCCAAAAGGACTGTATTGTGTACATCGTACCTTTGCTGCACAAAATCTTGGATGTTCACAGGGAATGAAGTGAGCATTGCACTTTTTACCTTTTGTACTTGTAATTCTAATTTAAAAAACGATGCTGAATCTAAGTGGTGTGCCATCATTTTCTGATGTCGTCTAACCAAAGTGAGGGCAACATTTTTGAAGTTTTCGGTTTCATGGATAACTTTTTTCAAAGAACCTGTGCTTTCCCTCAAATCTTATTGTCCATATATTGATCAATGGCCCAAAGACTTTTATCACTTGGGGGTAATGTTCTATGTAGTGATGTTTGGGACGAAGTTTGCAATTTGGAAATGCACTGAAAAGTAGCTGTCTATGCTCTGACACTTTACTTTCCAGAATGAATAAAGATTCGTCTGTGAATCTAGGAGAAACAACCATGTCGAGAATGACTTTTAGTACCATTAACACTTCCCAGGTGTCATTTCCCTCAGGTACAAGATGCCCAATCATTAAAGGGAGCAATCGAATCAGACACCAATTTTCGTGTCCATTTCCCCATATGGTCACTTTTGAAGAAAATGTCTTCAGAATCTGATGGGGTTTACTTACTTTGTCCGAAAAGGAGTAGGGGAATTCCTTGATAGCATGATTTAACATGTCAAGGGAAATGTACTTCATCTTTATCAGACCTGTAATACATAGAGCCAGTTCAAAGGGAATTACTCCCTCCAAAAAATCATGCGATATGTCAGGCGGAAATCCATGTACAACATGAAATGCTGTAGATTCTCAGAATGAACACACTCTCCTTTAACACCATATTCCTGTACCTTGGAAGGGTCCTGCATCACTTCCTGAACTTGCCTGTTATGGTCCTCTTTGTTTCTCAACGTGTAATAACCTGAGCTGACCTCAGTGTCTTGAATTTGCTCTCTTTTAGCCATGCAAAACCTGCATATCTTGTCAACAATAAAGCACTCCTGAAAACCTGCAAGGGCATGGGCAGCCAAGTTGTCAGCTGTGACATACAACACTGCTCCTTTTATGCTTGCTCCTAGCTTCTCAATGTATACTCCGTGCTGCTGTAATGACACAAGATCCTGAATGAGGGGATATAAAACCTGATGATATCTCTGTTCCTTAATGACAGCAACTTTGCATTAGGGATGAAACGGTTACCGGTTTCACGATAAACCACAGTAAACCACAGTAGTATTACCGTTTCAAATTTTAATTATCGTTAAAACCGTGGTTGATTACTGCGCTTTGAAAAACTCACGTTAAATACTGTCCAGCATCAACCAAAGTTAGCAACAGTCTCCCAGACGCAGGTGCACAGGTGCAGCATGCAAAGTGGGTTCGTTTTGTGTCCATGAAAACATGGTGGAAGGCAGGGCCAGCGCTCCGTATATTTTTCAACCTTCTAAGAGGTCTAGTTATCTTTTAGCTCAATGCATGATGTGGGGACTTCGGAATGGGGGAAAAAGTCATGGTTTGTCTGTCTAACTTGCTAATAGCTTGTCAATAATGTAAACTGACGCTTTCAGTGTTACCTACTCTTGTCAAAACACTACACGTTGTCAGTGGTGTAGTGGAGCCGGCACTTTTTTTTTCCTCAGCCTCAGAGCCAGCTGAATGCCCATTTGCTATAAAGAATGAATTCCGTATATGTTTGTATTTGAATATTCTTGAAACAGAACACTGTTTAGAACACAGTTTATTTCCTTCTTCTGTATGGATGCAAATGGAGCCTTGCATGGGAATGTTGGACCAGGTAGCTAAAGTTTTGCATTTAAAAACACGTATCTGCACTTAAGTTTTAGAGTGTTTTTGTAACCTGAGAAAGTAATGTCATCTATAAAAGACCTAGTAGACCACTGTACGTTAATTCATTTCAAAGGACAGAATATATGTAGCCTGTCACCTTCTGTTGATGTGGGTATTTAGCAAAAATAGCAGTAATAGGAATATTATTATTATTATTAATGATAATAATAATAATAATAATAATAATAATAAATATAGCTGCAAGCAGCGATGAACGGGCCCAAGCACTGAGTGTGTAGCCTCGCGTGGGTTATGGCATCATCAGATACTTTGTTATTGTTCCTAATGACTGTTTGTCACTAGTAAATGGTTGGAGAGGATACACACTCCAGACACAAATATATTCTTGTTATACTTTCACTTGGTGAAAGCAATTCATTCATGTTGTGTAAATTGAATCAATTTACCACTACAGCGCACAAAACAACACAAAGACAGTTTGACCTCAGTATATTAAAGTAAATCTAACGAGGACAAATCATGGTCATTTGCGTATCTCTTAGAGGAATACTAAAATATTTGGTATATAAGCCTTATGTCCGATTGCCAGTTGGTGGCAATAAGACAATAAATCACAATTGGCATGTGAATCTGATTTTGCCCCAAAATTGAACATACATGTGAAGTCTGGGCCAAATCAAACAATGTACAGCGGAGTTATGCCACATTTTGTGTTTGAGCGCAGTAACATGTTAATTGATCGCCTCGCCACGGCAACGCCAATCAAGATATCAATAATCCCTTCGTAATTTAGCATCATGAACGTCTTGGCATCATGCTGACTAAAAAATAGCTAACAAAATAGCTTGCTTATTCACAATCAGATATCAATTACTTACACACTTCTATACAATGTAATATGTCTTATGTCTGCTCATGTTACACACACACACACCACCAACAACAACAAACTACTTACACTATTTTTTTACACTCAGTGTTACTTATTTGCACATTCTACAATTTGTTCTAATACAGCCAGAGTATGCTGTTCTAACACTACAGGGGTTTGCTTTTCCTTCATTGCAACAGTGTGGTTACTGTAGTTCATTAAAGAAACAAATACATTCAGTAATCAAAATTTTAACTAGTTATCCTACTTACTTACATATTTTGAGTAGCTACATAATGTCTTGAGCACCATTATATCATTTTGAATATTAACATCACACTCTGTTGCTCATGATGCTTTTGCTTTCCCCAAAAGCCATAAAAAGCAAAAGGCACTGCTAGTGGTACTTCCATATTACTGGAACGGGGTTCAACTCCTTGCAGTGCCCTTGCTTATAAAAGTGGCTAAATTCTTATGTGCAATTTCTTAAAATTTCCCACCAACACCACATAACCACAAAATATGACCAACCACTTGGTGTGGTATTGGCAAACAAACACAAATATTACTCTTATATTAATGTTCACGTGTGTCTTTGGACAATACAGACATCACTGTCATGATTCCAAATAAAACTAAGTACAACAACAAAAGAAAACTGTTTCACATGCAAATGTCATTATGTTCAAAGGCTACATACACTAACACAACACCTGTTCATGTA